>QNTS01003780.1:15747-42838 GCA_003317085.1 Hucho hucho | reverse complement strand
ATGATGATGATGATGATGGTAGTAGTAGTGATGATGATGGTAGTTGTAGTACAGATGTAGATTACCGTTATTTAGTTATAAGTTAGTTATAGTTTAATTTTCCATATTTAGATTTTTTCAATTTATTACATTTCTACTACTGACTATTACCATTTTATTGTTATTATTTTTGTATTATCATTTACTACCATTTTATATTATTTTTTGTTATTGTTTCTAATTTTATTACAATGTATACTGTATACATTGTTGCTTTGGCAATATTGACACAATGTTTTTCATGCCAATAAAGCAGCTTGAATTTGAATTTGAATTTTGAATTTGAGAGACAGAGAGACAGACAGAGACCGAGAGAGAGAGACAGAGAGACAGAAAAGGATTGGGATATGAAAAGCAATCATCAGAAGGGCTTTGTTGCCAGGCCCACAGGGGCAGGAAGTGTGATTACAGTAAGGTCACCCTATGGGTAGGGATAGTAGAGATGAGAGATGAGGGGAATGAAGGTAGACTGGGGAAGGGGACATGGATGGTGAGCGGGATGGAGATACTATAGATATAAATAAAGGGGGTCAGGTTGAGGCAAGCATGGAGAGTGCTGAGATTCATAATGGTTCTGCCATCGAAGCCTGCATTGGTGTTCAATTTCAGACCTGGAACTGCTTGGAACACACCCCACAATGGGCCGTCGTTTCCATGCCGACGTAAGCGGAGAACCTGGTGTTAATAATTCAGCGGTTCTGACGCCAGTGTGTGACGTAATGGCCAACACCAACGGAAAAATAGTGACCTTGCATCACGAGAGGCAACGGTCAGCCTACACCCAACGCTTCCAGAGCCTCCTCTATAGGGACTTGAGGGACAGGTATCAATGTCAGCTAGCTCTACTGGGGCTCAATATGCTGGGCTAGGCAAACACACACACAAATACACAGATAGCACAAACATATGATCCCTCAACCACATACACTTCAGTGGACCCTGGATCATTGAGCGACAGGTCAGCGGGACCTTTGGCACTCTCTTCCACGACAGGTCTTGAGTGATTCAATCCATGTTTAAATGTAGTCTTCTGGTTTGTAATTTCCTGCAGTGTATGGGTTATTTAAGCAATAAGGCCCGAGGAGGTGTGGTATATGGCCAATATACCACGGCTAAGGGCTGTTCTTAGGCACGACACAACGCCTGGACACAGCCCTGAGTAGTGGTATATTGGCCATATATCACAAACCCCCGAGGTGCCTTAAAAATACATGTTTTATCATGCCCGTGGTATACAGTCTGATATACCACGGCTTTCAGCCAAATCAGAATTCAGGGCTCAAACCAACCGGTTTATAAAATCCAATAAAGCACAAACACAATTTCATCATCAACATCTTAACTTTTCCCTTTTTTCTCATGAATGCAGATATTTGACAATATAAAGCTTTATCTTATCAGATATTCCCTCCTCTAAAGTTACTTTCCACCCTGGCACGCTTCCCCTCCCCTCATCCAGTCAACATGAAACAACTCAATTTAAACCCAAACTGCAGCAAAGCAGCCACAGTCCATGTAGCGCACCCAGCAAAACCCCCTTTGTAAATCGATAGAGACAGAGGGGATTTGGTGCCTTCGCCCCATTACCCAGGATACCCTCGAGAGAAGGCACCGCATTGTGTCTTAATCATGGGCCTCTCTACTCCAATGGGGGGGGGGGGTGTGTGTGTGTGTGTGTGTGTGTGTGTGTGTGTGTGTGTGTGTTGTTTCCTAAAGCATTGGTTGAATAATCCTAGCATGCCCTTCCTTTCCACTGTAAACAATCTAAAAGGCCTTTCAATGCCTAGTTGGGGTATTGTTAGAGTCAATAGCCTCCGTTTATCCTCCTTCTGTTCCCCAATAAGGTCCTTCCATCTATTCCTTCCACCAACCCAGTTTGGCTCCCTGCTGCCCACTCATTAGATGGACAATAAACAGGTTCTATTCTTTCTACTCCCCTCACTAAGGGTTAAGTAGGTTACTTTCTAAATGTAATCCGTTACAGTTACTAGTTACCTGTCCAAAATTGTAATAAGTAAAGTAAATTTTGGGTTACCCAAACTCAGTAATGTAATCTGATTACTTTCACTTACTTTTAGATTACCTTCCCATTAAGAGGCATTAGATGAAGACAGAAAGTATCACAAACATCCTTTCTGAATTAAAAAGTCATCCAATAAGTAATCATCTAGTTTTTCAAAAGTATATGTAATCTGATTACATACATTTTTTGCCGGTTACATAACTGATTATAGTTACAGTTTTTCCGTAATCAGATTACAAGTAATCAGTTACCCCCCAACCCTGCCCTCATTTCTCCAATATGGTCCCTCCATCCATCCATCCATTCATCCATCCATCCATTCATCCATTCACCACTCAGTTTGGCTCAGACCTCAGCGATGGTTCACCCACCATGTTGACAGCATCCTGGTCGAAGGGGTTCCACTCCACGTTCTCAGGGTAGTGGGCCAGGACTTTAGACTTGAACGTCCTCTTCAGGGGGCTCTGCTCAAAGTTCTCCCCTAGAGAGGGAGAGAGAAAGAGAGACAGAGGTCAAGTCTCTAGACAACCAAGTTGACTAACTAAAGATATTGGTGTGTGTCAAAGTGTGTGTGTGTGTGTGTGTGTGTGTGCATAAGAGGGGGATCAAAGATCGTCATAAGGGAATACAAGAAGGAAGAAAACAAGAACGAGCACAGCTGTATGTTGCACAGCATTCTGGGATATCGCATAGGTGAAATTCCTATCTGTCAACAGATGTGCTACGAAGCTTTCCACTCCCCCTTCCACACACCCACGCGCACACACACACAACAATAAATATTTCCTCTTGCCGGCCTTCCTTGCTCTGGTTCCCCTCACTTTGCCAGCCTCGTGTAAAACAGCAAAGTGTAATGAACAACACATCATCATGAGGCCCCAGCCTTGATGCTAGGCTGCTAAAAGCTTCAATGCGACACAAGTAACAGTGTGTATCTAATGGGTCAGCAGTGTGTCTAATGGAGTATGAGCAGGACCATGTTGGCTCATGTGTCAGACAGCTGCACTGACTCCAACATCAGGTCCACTGAGCAAGGAGCAGCTGGGACCGTGTCATTAGCTTAGTTTAGCTAAGCAGTAATAAGATGTGTGCAATCGAGTCTTATCCATTTCCTTCACTACTGTGTGCCTTCTCTGTAGCTTCCTAGCATGGAATCACATGACCTAGTTATTAGACATTGTCTCTTTGTTGGGGTTCAATACCAAAACTAGCAAGCCATGATCAGGATTGGCCAACTATTGACTGTTGCTTCCAATCAACTCTGTTTACTAAGAAGTCTCAGGTGCACTAGTTCTTTAACTGTGGGTGACTAAGTCTCCAATACTACAGCAACAAAAGGGAGACCAACACCCATTGATTTCAGATAAGTGAAAAGAACCGTTAGTTGGGCCGGGTCGTATCGATCACGATGACCGGTTGTATCGATCACGATGACCGTTTCCGCGCCTTTTGATGATGCGAGCGAGGTTAGAGGGTCGTGGAAGGATGAGGAGAATGGAGGGAGGAGCAAAGTGATTGTTTTAAACGTGACACAAGGATCGTTCCATGGCGAATGCAACTATCTCAGATCAATGTAGTGCGTTTTGCAGAGGTAGTAAGATGTATAGTCTATCACCATCAGTAAGAATGGTTGGAAGGTTACAGTGTTTGCAACACAAGATGTGCATGTTGTTGATTTAGTTTGCTGTAGTAGTGGGACAATCTCATGAACAGTTACCATTGCAATCTTCTTCTCCTATACTAGTAAACAAGGAAATGACATACACACACAAACGGTTCGTAACCGGAGTGTGAGGGCTGTGTGGGGGAGGAATGAGGCGAGATGGGGACACAGCTGAGTTAATGTAAGGAGATGGATATGTTAGCCAAGCCTTAACCTGCACTGCTTTGATGGACATTGATGGCTGACGTGAGCTAGGGATTGGTTAACGCTTTAGGCATTAGTGTTATTGTATCAGTGAGTGAGTGTGTGAGTGTGTGTGTGTGTGTGATAAGAGACGAATAATGCAAATGGGAGTTGCCATTTTGGCAGCGTTGGTAAACTCTCTCCCACTCTGTCATGTAGAGACTAGAGAAAAAACAAAGGTTACAGCTGGATATCCTCGGTCCTCCAGAGGGATGTCTGTGTGTGTGTGTGTGTGTGTGTGTTTGTGTGTGTGTGTGTTTGTGTTAATCTTTGAATTTCCAACACTAGACTTTCCAGATACCCAGTGCTAAACGGATGGCATGTCTTCAGCATGTAAACACAATGCCAAGACGTTCGGCTGCTGTTAAGCACTCTGCCCTCTTACATTGTCTCTGTATCTCGATTGCTCTCGAAACACACACACACAATCCTGCCATCTCTTGCCTAGGTGACTTGTGGGTTGCAGTGCCAATGGGTTAGCTCCTGGTTTCAGTGCCTGTGTGGAGGTGCAGTGATCTGAACTGTCAAGTGAAGGATGCCTAAACTCTCTTAAGGCCCTTAGCTTGAGACAAACAGGAGTGGACAGGACAGAGAGGAGGGCCTAAGCCTCTTTCCTCTCTAATGACACTCTCTCTCTTTTACTCATTCTCTCCAGCTCTCTTACTCACACTGTCTCTCAAAGTTAAACCTGGACACACACGTGAAATGAGGGAGAAAGAGAGAGAGAGAGAGATTGAGAGAAAGCCAAACCGCCAAAAACAACAGTGAGTGAAGAAGAAAGAAATAGCCTGGTAAAGCTCTTTCATAAGAGAAAGAGAAGGAGGAGGAAAAGGAGGAAAAGGAGGATGAAGGTAAAAATAGCCCACTTCAGAGGAGAGTGACTAATTCGGAATAACAAACTCTGAGAACCTGACCCACATACAATGACTGGGGAAGGGTCGACCGGAAGAGAGAGAGAGATATATACGGAAAGATAGATATGGAGAGAAGGAGGGGTGAAAGGGAGAAAGAGTGGACAATAGAGGCAAGGAGGATATGATGGACCCAATTAAATGGAGTGGTGGGGGGAGGTTTACGTTTCGGTAAGGAAGGGTCTTAAAAAGGAGGAGGGAGAGATGAAGGACGAGAGGAGACACTATGCAAGTTAGTATCTGAAGGGAGAGAGAGTTGTACACCCCTACATGGGATTCAGTTGGTGGAGTTTACCTGTGGCTGCTGTATCAGGGTCCCTGCCTTGGCGGTCAGCCTCTAGCCATTGGTACAAAGCTATGGTGGAGGCACATGCAGAAAAGGGACAGAGGAAACAAACAAAAAAACAGCCCATGTCAAACCAAACGCAAAAAAAGCACACAAAGGCAAAATGAATCAATGATTAAAGCACGATGAATGAGACAAGCATGAACATGAAACGTAAGTCGGACACATCAAAACAAAACATGGCATCATGGGTAAAAAACAGTCCCAAAAGTCTCAAACCGCTTCCTTTCCTTCACGACCACTGATCCGACAACATCTGATAGGTATAAGCAATACATGATCAATCTATCCAGATCGTATATGTATCAGTGGTAGTGAAGGAGAAGAGGCAAGCTGGAGAGGCAGGTGTGTGAGAGTATTGGGGACAGACAGAGTAAATGTATTAGCATGTTGCAGTGACAGTGTGACATGATGGCGCAGAGGGTGCAGTGACTTATGGCTTATCGTTAGTTAGTGAGCAGCAGGCTGTCTGGCTGCAGGCTGCAGACTGGACCATGTCATTAGGATGACATTCCCTGGCATCGTCAAAGCAGAAGCAGCCTGCACAAACCCCAGACCTGTGGTGTAGCAGAACTCACAGCTTCAACCAAACACCACGATACATTTTGTTTAATGTAGATTTCCTGAATATACCATGACAGAGACTGACCAGGTGAATCCAGGCGAAAGCTATGATCCTTTATTGATGTCACTTGTTAAATCCACTTCCATCAGTGTAGCTGAAGGGGAGGAGACGGCTTAAAAATCCTTCTTCAACCTTTGAGACAATTGAGACATGGTATGTGTGCCATTCAGAGGGGGAGTTGGCAAGACAACATATTTAAGTGCCTTTGAACGGGGTATGGTAGTAGGTGCCAGGCGCACCGGTTTGTGTCAAGAACTGCAATCCTGCTGGATATTTCATGCTCAACAGTTTCCTGTGTGTATCAATAATGGTCCACCACCCAAAGAACATCCAGCCAACTTGACACAACTGTGGGAAGCATTAGAGTCAACATGGGCCAGCATCCCTGTGGAACGCCTTTGACACCTTGTAGAGTCCATGCCCCGACAAATTGAGGCTGTTCTGAGGGCAAAAGAGGGGGGGGGGGGGGGGGGGGGTGCAACTCAATGTTATGAAGGTGTTCCTGTTTGGTATACTCAGTGCACACACTCACACGCCAGAAACGGCACCATCTTGAATCTCACACTATCAAACATTCTCTCACACAAACATGCCTAAATCATGCACACTGCACAGCCCAGTCTCTCCTATTCCAAGCGGAGTCATTCAGAACCATTGGTCTGTAGATCAAAGGCCCTAGCTAAGTCACTAAACCTTTCCCAGACGACTGACTGACCGACTGACTGGCTAAGCCACAGAGCTCTGACGGTCTCTCATGTCTAACCAGGTCAATGATCAGAGCGGAGCCACCGTGGTGTGTGTGTGTTGTCTCTCACTGAAGGGATCTGCCCTGAAAACCAAGCCCAGGAGACTGAAGGGTCATTACGGTGAGTATGACACAGCGTCTCTCTCGCTCAGACTTGTATTATAGCGGCACATTGTGTCCACTGGCCAGGGGTGTGAGTGGGGGCTGTGTAATGACAGACCCTGAGGTTAGCACTTTCTGAACCATCCTCCCTGTTGTACCACACTATGACAGCAGCACAGGGCTCTGTCAAGTCATTACAGCGGTCACTATCAATACTCCAAGCCTGACTCTGCAACACTCACATGGAGATCACACACACACACACACACACACACACACACACACACACACACACACACACACACACTACAGCATGTACGCATACAGGCAGGCACACGCCAACCCAACACCTCGATATCTATGTTATATAATTGCAATAGCACTTTTCAGATTTGTAGGCTGCAATCTATGCACTTTCTATCTCTCCCTCTCCCCCTCTATGTCCTTGTCCTTCTCTGCTGCGGACATATTCTTTATTGCAGTCTCTATTTACAGAATAAACTGTCCCAAATCTGATTTGTAAACAGCTTCAAATCTATTGTTTTGATATGTCTGTTGTAACTGATTATGATTTATATAGAATGATCCTGATTAACTGGGATAAGAGAAGATAAGAGTCCTCATGGGCGCGCGCACACACACACACTGCGAGAAACACACACACAGGGAGAAACACACACACGCACACACACACACACACACACACTGCGAGAAACACACACACAGGGAGAAACACACACACGCACACACACACACACACTGCGAGAAACACACACACACACACAGAGAGAAACACACACACATACACACAGTGAGAAACACACACACACAACACACGCTCTATCACTCCATCTTTCTCTCTCTCTGCTCTATCACTCCATCTTTCTCTCTCTGCTCTATCACTCCATCTTTCTCTCCCTCTCTGTCCAGGACAGTCTCTCCATTACAGATGCAGTGTGTAGACCTGGAGGTACAAGGCTGCTCTCTCTTATCTCCCCCTTCACACGGCAATTAATCTCACCAGCACCACACACACACACACACATAAAGAGGAGGGCTGTCTAACTGATGGTGACCTTCAGGTGTGTGTGTCTGCCAGGCCACTGTGTGTGTCAGTCAGCACCACACTGTGTGGTGTTACATGGGGCAGGGCCCATGCATGCACACTCACTGAAACGTACACACATATACACAGACAGAGATGCACGCTCACATGAATACACACTTGCAGAAACATGCACACACAAAATGTATCTGTTGTCCCCAATACAAAGCTAGTTGTGAGTGATTGTAATGATTAGAAATGGCATGAGGATCAATGTGCAGCAGTATTAAGCCGATTACCCATTGGGCTGGAATGGGTTGCGGGTTCCTATTGGGATTCTACTGGGAGACCAGGCTCAAAGAAAACTAAGGGTAAATCAATACACACTGGTCTGAAATGATACCACTCATTAATGGTGCCATAAACACTAATACAATATACTGGACCAACTCATTCCAGTGGTAGGACTGAATGATTGGACTACAATATCCTGTAAAGCACCAATACAATGTACCACATCAGCTCTAAGCACAAAAGGAACAATACAGTATAGCTCTATAGCCATCAGGGCCATTGTAACTGTGTGTTGAGTGGTGGTGGCCTGGACGTAATGACGTTGAATAATAGGGTTTAATACCATATTCATTCTCTATGCTCCTTAATGATGCAGAGATTGATTTCTGTCCACAACCACCTCCATTTCATAGCATTACAGTTCGAGAGCAGAGGAGTGTTTCCACCAATTGGAGGCAACGGCCACTTGGAGAGTGGCCATGACGGGCCGCCCCCAGGTGGTGAGGGTAGGAAACAACATCTCCACCCAGCTGATCCTCAACACAGGGGCCCCACAAGGGTGCGTTCTCAGCCCTCTCCTGTACTCCCTGTTCACCCATGACTGCGTGGCCAAGCACGCCTCCAACTCAATCATCAAGTTTGCAGACGACACTACAGTGGGAGCCTTGATTACCAACAGCAACGAGACGGCCTACAGGGAGGAGGTGAGGGCCCTCAGAGTGTGGTGTCAGGAAAATAACCTCTCACTCAAAGTCAACAAAACAAAGGAGATGATCGTGGACTTCAGGAAACAGCAGAGGGAACACCCCCCTATCCACATCGACAGGACAGTGGTGGAGAAGGTGGAAAGTTTTAAGTTCCTCGGCGTACACATCACGGACAAACTGAAATGGTCCACCCACACAGACAGCGTGGTGAAGAAGGTGCAACAGCGCCTCTTCAACCTCAGGAGGCTGAAGAAATTTGGCTTGTCACCAAAAACACTCAAACTTTCACAGAAGCACAATCGAGAGCATCCTGTCGGGCTGTATCACCACCTGGTACGGCAATTGTGCCGCCCACAACCGTAAGGCTCTCGAGAGGGTAGTCAGGTCTGCACCACCCGATGTCACAGGAAGGCCAAAAAGATCATCAAGGACGACAACCACCCAAGCTACTGTCTGTTCACCCCGCTATCATCCAGAAGGCAAGGTCAGTACAGGTGCATCAAAGCTGGGATCGAGAGACTGAAAAACAGCTTCTATCTCAAGGCCATCAGACTGTTAAACAGCCATCACTAACATTGAGTGGCTGCTGCCAACATACTGACTCAAACCTCTAGCCACTTTAATAATTATAATTGGATGTAATAAATGTATCACTAGCCACTTTAAACAATGCCACTTTATATAATGTTTACTTATCCTACATTACTCATCTCATATGTATATACTGTACTCTATACCATCTACTGCATCTTGCCTATGCCGTTCAGCCATCGCTCATCCATATATTTATATGTACATACTCTTATTCATTCCTTTACACTTGTGTGTATAAGGTAGTTGTTGTGAAATTGTTAGATTACTTGTTAGATACTACTGCATGGTCGGAACTAGAAGCACAAGCATTTCGCTACACTCGCATTAACATCTGCTAACCATGTGTATGTGACAAATAACATTTGATTTGAGTATGGACCATGCTTTGGCTAACTGCTCACACAATCAAGGACGACGCATCGCTATATAGCAACATAGCACACACTAGGGCTGATCCCAATTAGTCGACTGGTCTAATTTGGATCAATATATGTGTTTCTGCTCGACTAAAACAATCTCTGTCGACCAACAGCCTAACGACAAAACAATCGACCAGTATATATTTGCGCCCATCTCAGTGAAC
Source organism: Hucho hucho (assembly GCA_003317085.1). Lineage (NCBI taxonomy): Eukaryota > Metazoa > Chordata > Actinopteri > Salmoniformes > Salmonidae > Hucho > Hucho hucho. The sequence continues at coordinate 32,918 of QNTS01003780.1, read as the reverse complement.
TAATCCATTGCGGAGGCCTAGAAATAGCCAATATGTTTGATCAAAAAATGTGGTAAGAGGCGTCATATGGAGGGTGTGATGTAAATGCGGCGCCTCCAGAGGCACGCAGAGGCCAAATCAAGCTCACCGCCATGCGCCTCCAAAATGTTGTAACAATGTGGAGGGCTCTGTATAGCTCCACATTGACATGGTTTGTTGATGGTAGGTGGGGGCGGTACATCCTGTATAAACACAAACTCACTTTCTTGACAACAGCTCTGCATTTTTATCATTTTTATTTGTTGGCTTTAGGTAGGCTATTTTTACATAGTTGGCAATAGCAATAGAAGTTACTTTTTAGGTTTGTATCATTTTCATTTAGATTTGGATTACATTATTTATAAAACCACATGACAATGATTTTAAAATATATGAAGACAATTAAACTGGTTTCACACAAATTTGCATATGAAAACCATAACAGGCATGCAGTTAGGTAGAAATGGTAAGATAAATTGGCGTTCCACATGAGAAATGTTGCCAACTCCTTGTGTAGCCTATTACCAGCCATTAGGAGCCGGAGGAGAAAAGTTGGGTCAGGTTAAGGTCTGCATATAGATGGTTTTATTTAAAACACATAGGGTGTGTCTATGTATGAAAAAATACACGTTTAAACATGTCAACCAATCGATTGGTCAAAAAAACAGACGACTTTCGGTCGACCAAAATTTGTTTTAGTCAGGACAGCTGACTCTCGTCATTTTCCTCTTCAAAGTCAGAGGGAGTAGAGCAGGGACATCCCCTCTTATCTCCCATAGTCCAGACAGAGTGTCTGGTTGCCATGTGAACCCCTAGAACCGGGAAAGCAGTTAGCCCCACCAGAGCAGTCCCATTAAAAGTGAAGAGCAGCAGTCTAGATACATAGTACAACGCCAAGGCTATGTTACCTCCGAGAGGAAAACCCTCCCAGCACACTGCCAAACTGTCTGCTCATTCCAAAAAAGAAATGTTTATTTTTTTTAAATCAGAGGCCACCACTTGTGTGTGATGTCTTAATTTCTTGTTCTTTTTTACTTTGGGATTTTGTGTGTATAGTTATTGTATTGCTAGATATTGCTGCACTGTTGAAGCTAGAGACATCTGCAAAACTGTGTATGCGACCGATAAACTTTGATTTGGGTTTCTATATTGCACTCTTTATCTCCCTTTCTTTCGTTCTCTCTCTCGCTCATTCTCCCTCTCTCTCATTCCCTCCCTCTCTCTCATTCCCTCCCCCTCTCTGTCTCTTGTTCTCTCTCACACACAATTTCCTGTTCTTTCTCTCTCGCGCTCCCCTTTGTTCTTCAACTCTCTCAGACACAAAGGACACAGTGCAAATTGAATCACACACCTGTTCACCAGTGTTTTTCCTGTTGTTGTTGTTGTTTACGTTGAGCCACCTTGTTTTCCACTATACCCTTATGTCACATGGAGTCACTGAAAGTTACATTTTTCTCTCTTTCTGTGTTCCTATTGCTCATAGAGAGATTGACGCTTGGAACATGAAGTGAAGCTAGTTCAGCAAGCTAACCTCGCATGATGAGTAACCTAGCATGAGCATGGGTGAACTCAATACAGTCCAATCACAATTCATATCTGCTTTATATACACCCTAAGATAACACACCCCATCTCCCTCCATCCCCCAGTATCTTACTGGCTATTATACTGTGGTGGTTGGCAGTCTATAGCTGTCCATCTCTTTAATGTCAGGCAGCTCTATAATCGCTCTGATCCAGGGTTGGGCAGTGTTCATCAGATCTCACTATGGTCCATAAACCTGGGACATTTTGGCTGGGAGACAATTACATCACAGCACAAGGCCTGTAAAACAATAACCGTAAAAGTGTATGCTCTGTGTGTCTGTTGGAACCTGCTACCTCAAAGAGCAACCAGCTGAGGAGGAAGATTGCTACTGTTTAATGAAGTACACACACACACACACACACACACAAGGAAAGGGGAAGGACAATAAGAGACAGTATGACCTTTGAACACAGAGCGATAAGAAGGGAAAAAACATGAGATTCATCATGGTGGCCCCCTGCTGTCACAGTGTGATAGGTCAACTGAAGTTCAGAGGTGGGAGGTCAAAGGGGGCAGATATTTTTTATTTATTTTATTTCCCCTTTATTTAACCAGGTAGGCTAGTTGAGAACAAGTTCTCATTTACAACTGCGACCTGGCCAAGATAAAGCAAAGCAGTGCAACACATACAACAACACAGAGTTACACATGGAGTAAAACAAACATACAGTCAATAATACAGTAGAAAAAAAACAAATCTATATACAAAGACTGCAAATTAGGTAGGATAAGGAAGGTAAGGCAATAAATAGGCCATGGTGGCAAAGTAATTACAATATAGCATTTAAACACTGGAATGGTAGATGTGCAGTTGATGAATGTGCAATGTAGAAAAACTGGGGTGCAAAGGAACAAGATAAATAAATAAATACGGTAGGGAATGAGGTAGTTGGTTGGGCTATTTACAGATGGGCTATATACAGGTGCAGGGGTCTGTGAGCTGCTCTGACAGCTGGTGCTTAAAGCTGGTGAGGGAGCATGAGTAAAGGATGCGAAATAGGAAGCCAATTCTAGATTTAATTTTAGATTGGAGATGTTTGATGAGTCTGGAAGGAGAGGTTACAGTCTAACCAGACACCTAGATATTTGTAGTTGTCCACATAATCTAAGACAGAACCTTCCAGAGTAGTGATACTGGACGGGCGGACAGGTGCGGGCAGCGTTTGGTTGAAGAGCATGCATTTAGTTTTACTTGCGTTTAAGAGCAGTTGGAGGCCACGGAAGGAGAGTTGTATGGCATTGAAGCTAGTCTGGAGGGTAGTTAACACAGTGTCCAAAGAAGGGCCAGAAGTATACAGCATTGTGTCGTCTGCGTAGAGGTGGATCAGAGACTCACCTGCAGCAAGAGCGACATCATTGATGTATACAGAGAAGAGAGTCGGCCCAAGAATTGAACCCTGTGGCACCCCCATAGACTGCCAGAGGCCCGGACAAAAGGCCCTCAGATTTGACACACTGAACTCTATTGGAGAAGTAGTTGGTGAACCATGCGAGGCAATCATTTGAGAAACCAAGGTTGTTGAGTCTGCCGATAAGGATGTGGTGATTGACAGAGTCGAAAGCCTTGGCAAGATCAATGAATACGGCTGCACAGTAATGTCTCTTATCGATGGCGGTTATGATATCGTTTAGGACCTTGAGCGTGGCTGAGGTGCACCCATGCCCAGCTCTGAAACCAGATTTCATAGCGGAGAAGGTATGGTGGGATTCCAAATGGTCGGTAATCTGTTTGTTAACTTGGCTTTCAAAGACCTTAGAAAGGCAGAGTAGGATAGATATAGGTCTATAGCAGTTTGGGTCAAGAGTGTCTCCCCCTTTGAAGAGGGGGATGACCGCAGCTGCTTTCCAGTCTTTGGGAATCTCAGACGACACGAAAGAGGTTGAACAGGCTAGTAATAGGTGGTTGCAACAATTTCGGCAGATAATTTTAGAAAGAAAGGGTCCAGATTGTCTAGTCCGGCTGATTTGTAGGGGTCCAGATTTTGCAGCTCTTTCAGAACATCAGCTAACTGGATTTAGGAGAAGGAGAAATGGGGGAGGCTTTGGCGAGTTACTGAGGGGGGTGCAGGGCTGTTGACCGGGGTAGGGGTAGCCAGGTGGAAAGCATGGCCAGCCGTAGAAAAATGCTTATTGAAATTCTCAATTATTGTGGGTTTATCGGTGGTGACAACGTTTCCTATCCTCGGTGCAGTGGGCAGCTGGGACGAGGTGCTCTTATTCTCAAGACAGTGGATGTTCCACAACATTCCTGAGGACAGCCTGTGATTTGTCTCAGTATAGCACACAACAGGAGGAGCTGTGCATGTACTATAAAATACAAACATGATAATCTACTACAATGGAATGTGTAACAGAGATGCATGGATGTATAATTCAGGAGTACAAAAAAGAGACATGGGATATAATACATTGAAATCCTACATCCATGAGCTCTGACCAGTCAACTCAAGCCAAAACCAATGCCCTGGCACTGGTTGTTAAAACCAAGCCTTCTACTCTGTGTGTGTTTGACAATGTGTATGTACGATATTTGATATTTTGGGCAATGACAGAGTGGTCAAAGCAGTCCGACCTAGGGCTCACCGTAATTTACCGTTAATTAACATCAACATGTTTAGTGCGCCTTTTGAACATCTACATTTTAAAAAGTCTAATAAATCCACTTAATATAGCATTCACCATCACAATAAAATCAATTATTTATTTAGTTGTGATAGGCCTACCAACCTGGGAATGTCTTAGTAATCACTTAGAAAAACACAAGTACTGCATGATGTGACTAATCATTCACTAATAAAGGCATACTCTCTGATGGTTGCGCTTCCAGCAGAGAGAGAGATACAGTTGCATTGCTGCTCTGCTTGTGTAGCAAGAAGGTTAAGTGGTATCTAATCAATGGAAAATGGAATTAAAATGACAGATTTAAAAGTGAAATGAGAAAGAAAGGCTACAAGGACCAAAAGCCAACAGGCAGGCTGCTATTTCCACTATAATCTGAATGGAGTTGTTATGTGTAGGATAACTGTAGGATGGTGAGAAGTCGTTATGGCTAGCCTCAATTAGCCTAGTTAGCTAGCTTCTCTCGGTTTGATTCAGTCTAGACAGGTACTCTGTAATCAGATGGGATGATAAATAACGAGCAAGAAGTTAGTCTAGCGCCAGTTAACAGTGGTTGCTGTCTCTCCCTCCATCTTGTGTTACACACACACGCGCGCACGGGCCTCTACTCCCTAATAGCCTACAGCTGTTTGCTCTTTGCCTTTTGGAACAGGACCTCTAACTCCCATCACCATTTGTCCTCATTCAGATTATTCAAATTCAATCATGAAGTGTTTAGAGAGTGATTATAGGGACACTAGAGCGCTTGGTACCAGGCCATTAACGAGGGCCGTTAGCCAGTTTGGTAGGCTACCCATCAGCGCCGTTCATTTGCGCAGTTTTGTATTGGGATTACCGTGACCAACGGTCACAGGGAATTTGACTGTGGTCATGACTCATGACTGCTGGTGCGGCGGTAATACGGTCACTGCGACAGCCCTAGTCCAAGCCAGACCCGAACACCTGACAGACAGAACGTGAGCTGACCACAGATCAAGGATTTGGATGGAGTAGTGCAGAGGAGCACACACAGATTACCATCTCAAACACTCTCACAACACTCATAAGTGACAACAACATTCAAACAAGACAAGTAGCCTCCCTTATTCAGGCACTTCTGAAAGTGTCATTTTCACATCTATCTACCGGTAATTGTGATGAGTGGAATTCCATTGACAGGGTATGAAGTCATGGAACTCTATCCAATGTGCTCATGCATTTCATGGCCTATCAAATACATTCTCTCTCCAACACCCTCTCTCATTCCTTCTCTTTCATTTCCTACCTACCTCTATCTCGCTCTTCCACTCTATTCCTTCCCTCCTCTTTCTCCCAATCTCTCCCTCTCACATGACACACATTATTATTTGCGGTAATTGTTTCCATCCGTAAACAACTAAAGCCCAGCCAGGCCCCACACACACACACACACACACACACACACACACACACACACAATTCCCAATCTAGTCCTCTGAAGCTTCAGTTGACTGTGTGATGATTGAAAGCAGAGACCACTCGATGCACCCCTATTTACAGCTAAAAGCCCCCCAAAGAGACACACACACACACATGTTCTCCCTCATTAGGAGGGAGACCCCATCTCCACCTTCAGCATCAGCACACAAAACACTGGCCAATTACAGCAGCAATCAGCTCATCTATACAATCAGAAAGTCTCATACACACTCATCACCATGCAGACACACACACACACTGTAGGTCCAGACGGTGATGTATAATGCATGTGTTGTATTCAGCAGGCTGGGCTGCAGGGTGTTCATACGTGCTATACTGGGGGAGACTGTAGTAGACAGTACATGCAGCTGGAGATGGCAGCCACAGAGAATGATTGAGAGGCTTTGTTGACATGACAGAGTTGGCGTCTGTTAGATGTGGCTGTAGCCATAGTGTGTGTGTGTGTGTGCGCGCATGTCTGTATATGCATGCATGCGTGTGTCATTGGGTTGAATCAGCTCTGTGGGATCGTAGCAGACAGAGTTGCTTTGTGGGTGGTTGACAACAGTCTGTCCCGATCATCACCCAGCCCTGACACAGACGGGAGCCAGCACTATGAATGGATAGATGTGACATTCTGCAGTAGGGCCCATCATGACAGACAATCCCATGGGCTTCTAGACTAACTTTAAAAAGCATCTCCATATCTGAGTGTCTCCTGAATACATTATGCCACTATTATCAATGAATGAAGCCTGTGAAAGGACAAAGTAGGAACAAAGAATTCTGAGGACAAAATATGAGAAATGTACAGGTTGTAAAATGAAAAAGATAAGCTTTAAGTCATGATTTAAGACTAATACAATTGCAAGACTAATAAAATGGTATTATTATAGCTAGTAACATTTCATGATTTGGCGAATACTTTACTTCCCCAGCTAGGAACAGTAGCTCAGTGTTAAAAGTTAGCTGTGCTGCCTCCTGCAGTGCTGGCCCTGTTCCCATTGGGCTTCTGAACACATTCCAGTATGCACCAGACCAGCACCTGTTCAGGCTGGGCACTGGGCCTAGTCAGGATACACACACACACACACACGCACAGACACACTAATGCACACACACACATATACACACACACACACACACACACACACACACACACACACACACACACACACACACACACACACACACACACACACACACACACACACACACACACACAGAGATACAAATACAGGCGAATGAAGCCACACTTTCTCATACACGATCATGTACAATGCACATACACAACTCTTCCCCCATAACCTCCAACCACACCACCCACGGTGCTGGGCCCACCCAACCAAGACTGGCAGTGCTACAGTGGCACCAGCAATAGAGCAGCACCGCATCTGTTTCCTTGCAACAAAATAAACAGGTAGGGGGCAGGGTCGCCACCTTGAAGTCTCTTAATTATCATGAATGATCTTTACATGAGGGGTCTTGATGTGCAGGGCAGGATGTGTGTGTGGGAGAGTGTAAGACAGAAGAACAGTGTGTGCATGAATACGTTGGTGTGAGTGTACATCTGCTTTCTGCTTGCTTGTTCGTCAGTGGCAGTGTGTGTGTGTGCGTGTTGTCACAATGGTCATGTAGCCTGGCTCTGATGGCCCTATTCAGCACTCTATTGGCCCGAGTACAGGAACAGAACACTGGCACGGTGCTGTCACCACTCTGTCACTCTCTCAGCCACTGCCTTGTCCCCTCTCTCCATGAGGGGGAGAGAGGAGAGGAGGGAGGGAGGACAGGGGTAAAACAGAGGGAAAGAGAAATGCGAGCCTGGGTTAGTGGGAGGAGGGAGAGTGAGAAAGCGAGTGAAAAGAAAGGAAGGGGGAAAGGAGGGTGTGTGTGGATGACTCATTTTTATTCAGGCACATGCACCACTCTCCCAGGGGTCCTTCGTTGAGCCAGGTTGAGTTATCCCAGCTTAATGACTCACTGTAACGTGATCCGATGACAGGTCAATTAGAAGGTGTTGCTGATCCCTACGCTAAATGTGGAAGTGTAGCTGAGGAAGGGAGTGAGTACAGGTGCAGCTTAATAAACACTGTTTACACTATAGGAATAACAACCATCACAAAACAAAGGAAAGAACAACCCATTAATCAACATAAGATGCATTTCTACACCCTGTAATAACTGATGGATCTGAACAAAACAGAGGGGAAAATATGGCACACATGTTTGTGATGTGGGATTTAGGAGGGGGAAAAAGCTTCTGCAACAGATCTTTTATCCCTGCTAAGCTGGGTTCACCACAGTGGAACCTGTCCAACATTCTTTCCCCATGACACAACGGCATCATCAGCCCTGCTTGTTTAGGAGAGAGAGGGGAGAGAGAGGGGAGGGAAGGGAGAGAGAGGGGAGGGAAGGGAGAGAAAGAGGGAGCTTTAAAGTATTGGGGAAGAAAAAAAAATTACAAATCTGTATATTATTTTTGACGATATATCATATAGTTTTGAAAATGTCACAATATTATTTTGCGCTAGTTTGCTGTAGCTGCACCAAAACTAGCTTGTTATCCATCTTCTTTTTAAATAGGGAGATAAAAATATGTTGTTCTGCTCCTGAGCAAGGCAGTTAACCCACTATTCCCCAGGCGCAGAAGACGTGGATGTTGATTACGGCAGCCCCCCACCTTTCTGATTCAGAGGGGTTGGGTTAAATGCGGAAGACACATTTCAGTTGAATGCATTCAATTGTACATCTGAATAGGTATCCCCCTTTCCCAATTAGTTTTCAGCACTTTTACTTCCATGACTGATTCAAACTTGTTTTCACAAGGCTCTCTGCAGCAGACATGGTGAGCAATACGTTTAAACCAAAAATCACAAAACATATCGTATTGGCACCTAAGTTATTGTGATAATATTGTATCGTGAGGCCCCTGGCAATTCCAGCCCTACTTTAAAGGGAGATACAGAACAGAGAAACCTTAAAGTTGATACTCCATAGCTCCACAGCTACACCACTGTAATTCATGGTGGTGGCAGCACACAGTTTCAGCCAGTTTCAGTTGACAGTTTCAGACACCGATTCTTCCCTTATAAACAAAGTTACGAGACTATTTTGCATAATGACAGGCATGTGACTCTTGCATCTTGCCCCAGATGGCAGGTATATGCAACTGGGATTAGGATTTCCCAGCATGCTGTGCAGGGGGTGTGCGTGCTGGCGGCTGTAACACCATGCGAGGGGCGGTACAGGCTGTTTCAGGAGTGATAAAGGGATATAAATAAAAGTAAGACACTCCAGGAGGGGTTTAGCTCTGCAGGGCAACATCACTGGAGTCTGAGAACACACAGGCTGTCCTGTGTTTATGTCAGTGGTGCACTGGGGAGTAACAATGAAGCAGGAGATCAGAAAACATTTACCCATCCTGGAAGTGGTGCCTGATGAAAGGGGGAAACAAACTGACCTGTGGAGAAAACTGTAGTAGGACGGCCATTAGCTACCTGTCCTAATTATGTTTTGAGGGCAGGAGCAACTTATAATTAAGCGATTGAATGAGGGCAGTACTAACAGCTGTTTTCATGGTAGCAGTGCAATAACAAGATGATGAAAACAATGACGATGATGACTGGTGACTGGTCTAAGTCGACTCAGTGTCTGCCAAGCTGAGTGTATTCAGGTGGCCAGGTGTTCCTCTAGAATAGTCTTCTGGGTTCAGTAGGTTCATGTAGGGTTATATAAAAAGTTCATGTTGGTTCATCCAAATGCTTATTTCCACAGGGGTAAAAGCCAGCTGCAGTAGAGTACAGCCTGACTGACCCAGCCTCCTGTCGAAAGACAGAGCGAGGAGAAAGGAGAGAGCCTGCCTGGAGGAGAGAACACTGAAGGGTGGAATTGGAGGGTGGAATTGCTGGACTGAGAAATACAGAGAGCAAGCAAGAGAAATGGCAGATGGAATGTGAAAGAAAGAGGGAGTGAGAGAGCCTTAGAGGACGAGCACAGAGCAAAGGAGACCAGAATGAGAGCGTGTGTGGATGAAAATGTCAAAGAGAGGGATAGATGTAGGGAGAACAAAGGAGAGTGAGTGAAAGAGAAAGACAGAGATAAAGAAGAGAGTGAGAAAACAGCTGTAGAGTTCAATGTAGTGTACACTATGGAGTGCCAGCTCTCAAACCTCCAGGGGCAAACTCTGCCAGCCTGCCTGACGTTTCCACAACCCCAAAATAACCAGCCACAAATGGCAAGCCACATTCCATATAAACATTTCCCTTCCCTTCAGTTTATCTTTATCTTGCGCACGAAAAGCCTAGCAATGCCATTCCTGCAAAATAAACAGTCTTCATGGCAAAAAAATAGGAAATACAGTATAATGGCAGATGGGAGATTTTGATTCATATGTAAAGGATTGCTATATTTCTACACTAGTAATCACATGGTAGATTATTTAAATAAAGTGATCATGAACAAAGGACAAAATAGAACGGTGGTAAAACTGCCACTTGCAGCACATTTCAATTCCTCAGAGGCAGATTGGCCCTCTGCACTCGAGCAGAGGGAACTGTAATCAGTTAGAGATGGAGATGGGGGAGAAAAAGAGAGAGGGGGAGGAAGACCGACAGAGAGCGGGGGAGAGCGTAGAAGAGAGAGAGGAACTAAACATCTGAAACTCTCTCAGTCTCCTTTGATATCCACAGATGAGGCTTTGGCTTGGTTGGCCCTCAGACTAATTACAGTAGTATTACGGAGCCTTCTGTAGACTAGTTACTCCCCACAGTGCTGTACACACATCCATGCAGCACGACTTTTAAGAGCCCCTCTCAGCCCAACAAGGGCTGAGATCACACAAACAGGCACATTGAATGCCAGCGGTGGCCATCTTTGATCCATTTGTCTCTAAGAGCTGTGTGTAGTGTCGATGAGGGCTCTGAAGAAAGGAAACTATTTCTTAAAATTACTATACTTGTGCATTGAGAAATATATGTGTTTTGTGTGTGTGGCTGTGTGCGCGTGAATTTGTGTGTGCATAAATGGTAAAATATGTTGCTGCCTCGATGCTTCCAAAAGGCCAACAACTGACAGGCAACATAAATTACCTTAATATAATTAGGCCTAGGTAGAGTGAGAATGGGACTATAGTGGTGGAGGGGGTGGGGTCTGTCTACCGAACAACCCATCTACCCCTACGACATAATATGTTTCGCTTAAAAGCCTTCGGTGACCATGGCAACCTGTTACGCATCCTGACGCTCTGTGAAGAGGCTAATGGCCCTGGTTGAAGTGAGGTTACATCATCCCGTTTCAACCCTATAAACGCATGTTAATTGCATCGCCTCATTAGAAGCCCCATGGCCACCTCAGAGAGAGGGATACCTGTGTGTTGAGAGGAGTGGACACGAGTTGATTGACAACCAACAGACAATACTAAGGTAACTTCACGACAAAGGAGAGAGAGAAGGGTCACTTTTATTACAGAGAGTGGAAAAAGGGTAGACGTGGTATGAGTGAGAAAGGGGAGAGAGTGTGATTGAAATGCCCTTGATGAAGGAGGGAGGGTGAATAGGGACAGTTGCGTAAGGCCCTCCAGCCCTAGGCCTCATACTGTGGCCTTCAAATGGAAGAATGAAAAGTGAAGGGGAAAAGTGTAGAGAGAGAGAGAGAAAGAGAGAGAGAGAGGGAGATCAAATCAAACTGTATTAGTCACATGCGCCAAATACAACAGGTGTAGACCTTACAGTGAAATGCTTACTTACGAGCCCCTAACAAACAATGCAACTTAAAAAAAAATAAGGATAAGAATAAGAGATAAAAGTAACAAGTATTAAAGAGCAGCAGTAAAATAATAATAGCAAGACTATATACAGTTGATGTCGGAAGTTTACATACACCTTAGCCAAATACATTTAAACTCAGTTTTTCACAATTCCTGACATTTAATCCTAGTAAACATTCCCTGTCTTAGGTCAGTTAGGATCACCACTTTATTTTAAGAATGTGAAATATCAGAATAATAGTAGAGAGAATGATTTATTTCAGCTTTTATTTCTTTAATCACAATCCCCGTGGGTTAATGATGGTGTTGGAGTCGTGCCTGGCCTTGCAGTCATGAGTGAACAGGGAGTACAGGAGGGGACTGAGCACACACCCTTGAGGGGCCCGTGTTGAGGATCAGCATGGCGGATGTGTTGTTACCTACCCTTACCACCTGGGGGTGGCCCGTCAGGAATTCCAGGATCCAGTTGCAGAGGGAGGTGTTTAGTCCCAGGGTCCTTAGCTTATTGATGAGCTTTGAGGGCACTATGGTGTTGAACGCTGAGCTGTAGTCAATGAATAGCATTCTCACATAGGTGTTCCTTTTGTCCAAGTGGGAAAGGCCAGTGTGGAGTGCAATAGAGATTGCATCATCTGTGGATCTGTTGGGGCGGTATGCAAACTGGAGTGGGTCTAGGGTTTCTGGGATGATGGTGTTGATGTGAGCCATGACCAGACTTTCAAAGTACTTCATGGCTACAGACGTGAGTGCTACGGGTCGGTAGTCATTTAGGCAGGTTACCTTAGTGTTCTTGGGCACAGGGACTATGGTGGTCTGCTTAAAACATTTTGGTATTACAGTCTCGGACAGGGAGAGGTTGAAAATGTCAGTGAAGGCACTTGCCAATTGGTCAGCACATGCTCGCAGTACACGTCCTGGTAATCCGTCTGGCCCTGCAGCCTTGTGAATGTTGATCCGTTTAAAAGTCTTACTCACATCGGCTGTGGAGAGCGTGATCACAGTCTTCCGGAACAGCTGGTGCTCTCCTGCATGTCAGTGTTATTTGCCTCGAAGCGAGCATAGAAGTAGTTTAGCTCATCTGGTAGGCTCGCGTCACTGGGCAGCTCTCAGCTGTGCTTCCCTTTGTAGTCTGTAATGGTTTGCAAGCCCTGCCACATCCGACGAGCGTCAGAGCCGGTGTAGTAGGAATCGATCTTGGTCCTGTATTGACGCTTTGCCTGTTTGATGGTTTGCTGGAGGGCATAGCGGGATTTCTTATAAGCTTCCGGGTTAGAGTCCCGCTCCTTGAAAGCGGCAGCTCTAGCCTTTAGCTCAGTGCAGATGCTGCCTGTAATCCATGGCTTATGGTTGGGGTATGTACATACAGTCACGGTGGGGACGACGTCATTGATGCACTTATTGATGAAGCCAATGACTGATGTGGTGTACTCCTCAATCTGAGTAATCCCAGAACATATTCCAGTCTGTGCTAGCAAAGCAGTCCTGTAGCTTAGCATCTGCTTCCTCTGACCACTTTTTTATTGATCTAGTCACTGGTGCTTCTTGATTTAATTTTGCTTGTAAGCAGGAATCAGGAGGATAGAGTTATGGTCAGATTTGCCAAATGGAGGGCGAGGGAGAGCTTTGTATGCGTCTCTGTGTGTGGAGTATAGGTGGTCCAGAGTTCTTTTACCTCTGGTTGCACATTTAACATGCTGATAGAAATTTGGTAAAACGGGTAAAAAGGTTTCCCTGCATTAAAGTCCCCGGCTACTAGAAGCGCCGCCTCTGGGTGAGCATTTTCTTCTTTGCTAATGGCGGAATACAGCTCATTCAATGCTGTTTTAGTACCAGCCTCTGACTGTGGTGGTATGTAAACAGCTACAAAGAAAGAGATGAACTCTCTCGGTAGGTAGTGTGGTCTATAGCTTATCATGAGATACTCTACCTCAGGCGAACAATAGCTCAAGATTTCCTTAGATATCATGCACCAGCTGTTGTTTACAAAAATACATAGACCGCTGCCCCTTGTCTTACCAGACGCCGCTGTTCTATCCTGCCGGTACATTGTATAACCAGCCAGCTGTATGTTGATATTGTCGTCGTTCAGCCACGACTCCGTGAAGCATAAGATGTTACAGTTTTTAATGTCCCATTGGTAGTTTAATCTTCTGCATAACTTGTCGATTTTATTCTCCAAAGATTGCACGTTTGCTAGCAGAATGGAGGGAAGTGAGGGTTTATTCGATCGCCAAACGAATTCTCAGAAGGCAATTTGACTTTCGGCCCCTCTTTCTCCACCTCCTCTTCACACAGATCACGGGGATCGGGGCCTGTTCCCGAGGAAGCAGTATATCCTTCGCATCGGACTCGTCAGAGTCATGAAAGGAAAAAAAGGATTCTGATAGTCCATGGTGAGTAATCGCAGTCCTGATGACTAGAAGTTATTTTCGGTCATAAGAGACGGTAGCGGCAACATTATTTACAAAATAAGTTAAAAAAATAAGTTACAAACGATGCAAATCAACAAACAAAAAAACACAATCGTCGTTCTTCTTCTCCGGAGCCATCTTAGGATAAATCATTTGTTCTAAATGTTTATAGAAACAGACAAAGAATCCATTGTTTAATGTCAACAGTCCACAACTATCTGGTGATGCTTACTGCTACAGATGGCCAGAGAGGAAACAGATCACTGAGCCCTAACGACACCTGAGCAACTGTGTGTGCGTGTGTCTCTCTCTCTCTCTAAGGCAACATGCAAATTAACAATCTGTGTGTTCATCTGTTGGCACGGATTGCATCATCCTGCAACAAGCTGAAATAGCATGCCACTTTACATAGAGCAGCTCTCACAGATTGAGGCCTCAACAGCGGAGTATAAAGACAACATCCACCGTACAACTTGACTACATATGTATAAGATGTGAAGGAAAGCTGAGAGAGAAAAAAGAGAAAATAGATGAGAAAAGAGATTAAATAATGGTGGATGGATAGATGAACTTCAAGGATTTCAGAAATCAGAACCAGTTGTAATTCAGTACATCATCCTCCACAAGCCAGCACAACAAGCCACCATCACCATCCTTCACACCAGATAGAGCTGTAAGATAATACAGCTGGATTTCCCCCATCATAACGCCACTGACACATTTCATCAATCACCATGGTGTGAAGCTCTGCGGTCACCAAGGCCCCATCAGATGTCGTACAACAGTCCATCTGTCTCCATTACAAGCTTCCTGCTTTCACTCTCTACATGTCAGACCATAGCCTAACAAATAGGTTGTGAAAACGCGCTTTGGTGATGAAAAGATAACATCCACTGTACAACTTGACTACATATGTATAAGATGTGAAGGAAAGCTGAGAGAGAAAAAAGAGAAAATAGATGAGAAAAGAGATTAAATAATGTTTAAAAAATTATTTTACCAAGACAAATATGATTATTCTGTAACCTAATACATCTGATAATAAGCACCGAGCTCTGTTGCAGGTTTCATGTTAACAACTTTTGAGGATTTTACATTTTGTGGTCGTCGTCTTCAAAGTTTTTCCACGGGTCGCAAAAAGCAAAATTAGCATGACGAGCTGAATTATATGTAAAAGGCTTTGAAAATTAAACGATTCGGTATACGCTCAGTGCTCTGTTGACATTTCAAATAGAAAATCTAATAATTTCACAGAGATACGGTAGCTTTTGTGAAAAATCTTTCGAATGAATATGAAACGGGTAAACTAAAATATGAAAATACTACATGTCATCTTCCCTCTATATTGTTTTATGTCCTGCGGATACGAGAAGAAAGATGACAAGTTCAATGGGAAACTGGGCCTGTCAGGTAGCCATTAGCCTTAATTATTGCACAGAATCCAGCCTAGCTGACAGAATGCAATTTTCAGAATTTTTTACCACTTTTTTCATCTAGCCTCCATTGATTAGTGCTTTTTGAGGTCAATTCAGTTTTGGTTCCATCATTTTTTTAAAAGCACAGTTTTGGATTTCTGTTTCGATAACGTTTTTAAACATTAAATGCATTATTAAATAATGAAATTAAAATTATCAATGGAAATTCCAATGCTAAAAATTGTGAACATTCAATTGCCAAAACATTGAAAAAATTCCATTGTCTCTGTCAGGTCCACATTGGGTAGACAGCAATCGAAAAATAGGAAATTACTATGAAATAATAAAATACTTAGTTTTTATTTAATGACTTGATTCTTTTTTATTCCATCATCATCTCATCTCTGCTCAGGCAGCAGCAGGCAGCCAGCCAGACAACGTTCTCTCTGCTCCCCATACTTTACTGTCTTTAGTCATCATATTTAGCTGGGCTAGCCTGCCTAAGCATGCTGCAGAGCTGCCCGACCATAATTTTACTAGTTTTTCAAAGTAGCTAAGGCATACTTTCACGAACTGTCTCTATCCCTCTCTCTCGTCGTTGTGTTGTGTACTTTTCCTCTCTCATGCGGTCTACGCGGTCTGTGTGTATTTAACCTAATGTAGCAGGTGTACAAGTGTATCCATCTCTGTCAGAGCCAGAAAAAACAGGCGCAATGGATTATGGTCATAGTAGTTAATTACCACGTTTCTGCACTGAACTTGACTGAATATATTTGCTTAAATTAAAACTACAACTCCCTTCAGCTCAGCGTCCCCCTCTCTCGTGAATTATTTGATTTCTCTCTAGAGAACAAACGCTTTGGGCTCAGAAAAACCTGAACTAAATGGAATTCATGTAATTGAACCGACGTCGGTCAAATGGTTGTTTAATAACCCCCTTAGAAAAATGGTATGTTGGTTAATCGCTCAGCACTACTGGCCATCCTACAAGAGTATCAACTCCAATAACTTTTGAATGGATTATAATAGGAGACAAAGTTTGGACCATTGGTTTTCTTAGAGGATTATCTACATAATTTTACACATTGGTCAAAAGATGCACCCTACAACAAGGCTTCCATGAAGAGAACGGTTGCTCCTGAACTGGGTGGAAAGTAATTTGGTGTAGTGGTTAGTGTTGCTGATCCATTGAGGGTCGAGGGTTGACTTGATCCATGTTACACAGGCACTAGAATGAATACTATCAAAGAATAACAGACAGTACCACCTCTAACCCTAACCTATGGGAATCATCTACATTCACTCTGAATAGTTCAGTACAGCCCGTTGCTATGATCTACTGTAACATTCATCTTCATGTAACCTACAGCATGTAAAACATTAAAACAAGGCCATCACAAAGAAACTGAAACGCACATAAAATAGTTTGACTAATGTTGGGTTTTGAGAATATGAAATATACTTATTCATGTCACTGATAGAGTGCTGAGGTTTAGAGGGTCTACACCAGAAGTTAAGGGTTGTAGGAGGAAGGTATATAGTGGGTGCAACTAAGCTTGGAATGTGTTGAGTGCAGGGAACACGATCGCATGTAGCCGTACTGATAATGGGAGAAACCGATGAAGGCTCATTTCACTTAGCTCCTTGCTTAGCAAGAATGACTCAATGTTTAGCGATAAGGAGGAGACTCCACCCAAAGTGGGGTACGAATACTACCACGGGGGAAGCCATGTCTGTGTCTCAATTACAGCTGTATCGACCCTTTGGGAAGAATTCAACTTGAGAGAGAGAGAGGGGGAAGGAGAGAGCGAGATGGGGAGGGAGGGAAGGAGAGAGCGAGATGAGGGAGGGAGGGAAGGAGAGAGCGAGATGAGGGAGGGAAGGAGAGAGCGAGATAAGGGAGGGAAGGAGAGAGCGAGAT
>QNTS01003779.1:89795-110516 GCA_003317085.1 Hucho hucho | reverse complement strand
CCAAAATGGAGCTCTTTGGCATCAACTCAACTCGCCGTGTTTGGAGGAGGAGGAATGCTGCCTATGACCCCAAGAACACCATCCCCACCGTCAAACATGGAGGTGGAAACATTATGCTTTGGGGGTGTTTTTCTGCTAAGGGGACAGGACAACTTCACCGCATCAAAGGGACGATGGACGGGGCCATGTACCGTCAAATCTTGGGTGAGAACCTCCTTCCCTCAGCCAGGGCATTGAAAATGTGTCGTGGATGGGTATTCCAGCATGACAATGACCCAAATCACACGGCCAAGGCAACAAAGGAGTGGCTCAAGAAGAAGCACATTAAGGTCCTGGAGTGGCCTAGCCACCAAGTACTAAGTCATGTTTTGCAGAGGGGTCAAATACTTATTTCCCTCATTAAAATGCAAATCAATTTATTAAATTTTCACATGCGTTTTTCTGGATTTTTTTGTTGTTATTCTGTCTCTCACTGTTCAAATAAACCTACCATTAAAATTATAGACTGATCATTTCTTTGTCAGTGGGCAAATGTACAATCGAGCACTGTAAGTGCTCAAATGTTAGAAAATGTAAAAAAAAAAGCTATCATATTCTTCCTTGGCGTGTACATAAACAGATTTTAATTAAATTAAATTTTGCTAATACACTTAAAGTGTCAGTTCCACTTTAAAGTCGTGTTCTCAAAACAGAGAACGTTAAGAAACAACGTTATTCTGTGGGAATTCCAGTACTACAACATAACATCTTCTGCAGGTTTCCTCATGGTTCTATTTAAAGTAATGTTTTCAGAACTTCATAAATACCATAAGAAAACATTAGTAATATCCAAAGAACATTCTAAGAATGTTATTTAAAAACATGTACATTCCGTTCTCAGCATCAACAAAAATCTCTCTATCCTCTATCTTGTTAAGTGTGTTCAGGTGTGTTGGCCACGCCCACTAACTGGCCGCACCTGATCTTAATGAGTGCTTGTTTCCTTTGAAATAGGGTCTGTTTGAATAGACTAAAATGAACAGTTTTGTAATGCTCAGCAAATCATGCAATGGTAGTGCCATTCTGGTGGCGCAGTGGACCAATTCCATGTATGCAGAGCAGATGATCATGGATTCAAATCTCACTGATGCCATAATAAAACATTTATGTGTTTCCATGTTTTATTCCTAAGCAAATTCATTTCCATGTCTTCTATCTGTGCTTGGAGTTCAAAAAAGTTAACAAACAAACTATCAGTGTTATTAAAAGTCTTACTGAAAGATGTTCTCAGAAAGTTATTTAATTACCTTCAAATAACCGATAATTTCCGTTCTCAGAACATTAATATAAACTCCCAGCAAAACTTTCAGGGAATCATAGAAAAACGTTCTCAGAACCTCCAAGCAACCTAAAAATATACATTCCCAGAACAAGCAACATTTTCACTTCCGTGAAACTTCCAAGGAACCAAATGTGCTAACTGGGATGTAAAATGCTGACCACACACTAGTTGATTCGAAACAGACAGCATTCAGTATGGCTGTATGACATCATTCCTGTTCCCAAGAATTCTAAGGCTCTGAAGGCTTCATGCCACAATGACTACTGTGCAGCTCATAAGCACTCACATCTGTAATCATGAAGTGCTTTGAAAGGCTGGTTATGGCACACATCAACTCCATCATCGAAGACACCCTAGACCCACTCCAATCATAAACTAAACAATCTCAATTACACTCCACACTGCCCCACCAACCTAGATAAGAGGAATACCTATGTGAGAATGATGTTCATTGACTACAGCTCAGCGTTCAACACCATTGTCCCCTCCAAGCTCGACACCAAGTTTAGGACCCTGGGACTGAACCCCTCCCTCTGCAACTGGATCCTGGACTTCCTGACGGGCCGACCGCAGGAGGTGAGGGTAGGCAACATCAAATCCGCATCGCTGACCCTCAACACTGGGAGTCCCCTCCTGTACTCCCTGTTCACCCACAACTGTGTGGCCACGGACGACTCTAACACCATCGTCAGGTTTTCTGACGACACAACGGTGGTAGGCCTGATCACCGGTGATGATGAGACAGCCTACAGGGAGGAAGTCAGTGACCTCACAGTGTGGTGCCGGAACAACAACTCTGTCAATGTTAATAAGATCAAGGAGCTGATCGTGGACTACAAGATGGACTACATCGACGGGACTGCATTAGAGCGGGTCGAGATCTTCAAGTTCCTTTGTGTCTCAATCACTAAGGGCTTAAAATAGTCCACTCATGCATACAGTTGTGAAGAAGGCACAACAGCGCCTCTTCCTCCTAAGGAAGTTGAAAAGGTTTGGCATGGGTCCTCAAAATCTTCAAAAAGTTATACAGCTGCACCATTGAGAGCATCTTGACTGACTGCATCAGTGCTTGGTATGGCAACAGCACCGCCCTCGATCACATGGTGCTACAGAGGGTGGTGTGGACAACCCAGTACATCGCTGGGGCCAAGCTCCCCGCCATCCAGCACGTCTATGTCAGGCAGTGTGGAAGGATGGCCCGGAAATTCAGTAAAGACTCCAGCCACCAAAGCCATAGACTGTTCTCTCTGCTTCCGCATGGCAAGAGTTACCGGTGCATCAAGTCTGACACCAACAGGCTCCTGAACAGCTTTTTGAGTTGACCCTTAAAATGATTTACATTTATTCACTGTCTCTATGCACACTCACTGACACTCCAACACACATATCATGCACACACATTTATGCTGACTCTACACACACGTACACACACACATATACAATCATCATTACGCTGCTGCAACTCTGTTTTATCATATATCCTGATGCCTATTCACCTTACCCCTATACATATCTACCTCTATGACTCCAGTACCCCTGCACATCGTAAGTATGTTATTGAAACTGACTCCTTGACTTTTTCAACATTTTGTTATGTTACAGCCTTATTCTAAAATGTATTAAATAAAAAAAAATCCTCTGCAATCTACACACAATACCCCATAATGACAAAGCGAAAACCGATTTTTTGAAATTTTTGGTAATGTATTAAAAATGTAAAACAGAAATACCTTATTTACATAAGAAATTGAGCTCAGGTATTTCCTGTTTCCATTGATCATACCACAGGAGTCCACCTGTGGTAAATTCAATTGATTGGACATGATTTGGAATGGAAACACCCGTCTATATAAGGTCCCACAGTTGACAGTGCATGTCAGAGCAAAAACCAAGCCATGAGGTTGAAGGAAATGTCCGTAGAGCACCAAGACAGGATTGTGTCGAACACAGTGGCCTCCATTATTCTTTAATGGAAGAAGTTTGTAACCACCAAAACTCTTCCTAGAGCTGGCTGCCCGGCCAAACTGAGCAATCGGGGGAGAAGGGCCTTGGTCAGTGAGGTGACCAAGAATCTGATGGTCACTGACAGAGATCTAGAGTTCCTCTGTGGAGATGGGAGAACCTTCCAGAATGACAACCATCTCTGCAGCACTCCTCCAATCAGGCCTTTATGGTAGAGTGGCCAGACGGAAGCCGCTCCTCAGTAAAAGGCACATGACAGCCCGCTTTGTGTTAGCCAAAAGGCACCTAAAGACTCTCAAGACCATGAGAAACAAGATTCTCTGATCTGATGAAACCATGATTGAACTATTTGGCCTGAATGCCAAGCGTCCTGTCTGGAGGAAACCTGGCACCATCCCTACAGTGAAGCACGGTGGTGGCAGAATCATGCGGTGGGGATGTTTTACAGTGGCAGGGACTGGGAGAATAGTCAGGATCGAGGCAAAAATGAATGGAGAAAAGTACAGAGAGATCCTTGCTCTAGAGCTCTCAGGACCTCAGACTGGGGTGAAGGTTCACCTTCCAACAAGACAATGACCCTAAGCACACAGCCAAGACAATGCAGGAGTGGCTTCGGGACAAGTCTCTGAATGTCCTTGAGTGGCCCAGCCAGAGCCCGGATTTAAACCGAATCTAACATCTCTCAGAAAATAGACCTGAAAATAGCTGTGCAGCAATGCTATCCATGCAACCTGACAGAGCTTGAGAGGATCTGCAGAGAATAATTGGAGAAACTCCCCATATACAGGTGTGCCAAGCTTGTAGTATCATACCCAAGAAGACTCCAGGCTGTAAACGCTGCCAAAGGTGCTTCAACAAAGTACTGAGTAAATGATCTGAATACCTATGTAATTGTAATATTTCAGTTTTTTATTATTATTAAATTAGCAAATATTTCTAAAAACCTGTTTTTACTTTGTCATTATGGGGTGTTGTATGTAGATTTATTAGGAAAACAAACATTTTAGAATAAGTCTGTAACGTAACAAAATGTGGAAAATGTCAAGGGGTCTGAAAACTTTCCGAAGGCACTGTAGCTTCTTACTTTCTCGTGTTCTCCTTATTTCTTGTTTTTATTTATTTTGTTTCTGTTCTACCTTATGTTCAATTTTTGCGACATTGATATTGATTACTGTTGGTGGGTTTGGAGTTTGCAAGAAAGGCCTTTCACTGTACTCGTGCATGTGACATTAAAACTTTAAATTTGAGGGGGGGAATTTACATTTGGAAATTGAATTTAACACAAAATACAATGTTTCAGCAGTTTATATTGAGTTGTGAGTCACGTGTATAAAAGAGATGTCATAGTTTGCACTGCTGACAACCAAATCAATGCAGCACTCTAATTCTGCACTGAAACTTTAGCACCTTAATTAAACATTGTTAGAGAGAGAGAGAGAGAGAGAGAGAGAGAGAGAGAGAGAGAGAGAATGGGTTGTGAGTCATGTGTATAAAGGAGATGGCATAGTTTGCGCTGCTGATAATCAAATCAATGCAGCACTAATTCTGCACTGAACTTGAGCATCTTAATTAAACATAGAGAGAAAGAGAGAGCGAGAGAGAGAGAGAGAGAGAGAGAGAGAGAGAGAGAGAGAGAGAGAGAGAGAATGGTTTGTGTGCCAAAGTCAACTCCTTAGGCTCTGTGCACGGCTTCGCTGCTTCTGTCTGCACCAGAACACGGCAGCCAACTGGATCAGTCATCGATCTGATTTCTTCATCTGTCCCCACTAGTGAAAGATTGTTATTAATTCATTTTCTGTATAGCCAAATTACCACATTCTCTCTCTGTCTTTGTGAGTGATGCTGATGGTGTATTCTTCTGGTACGACATGAAGGCTTTCCCCTTAGGCTGGTGTCATAACAGGCTACATTTTTTATTAGATTAAGTTTGTTTTGACCAAGTAAAACACAAATGCGTAAATAAAATCATTGTTTGTGGTCGTCCATACTCAAGGCCAGTGGACTGTCACTTCAACACGCTCCAACCCCAACTCTTTCATCGCTGTCCTGTGTAATGCCACCACCTATTTCTGCTGTTCGTGACTTGGAGAGATGAATCCGGACAGCAAGTCGACAAGCGAAGCTCCCACTGCTTCTGCTGCCCTGCCTGCCCTCCTAAATTTATTGACCAATGAGGGCTATCAACCTTTATTAGCTAATAATGCTGTTACGGCCATTAAGTGTGACCTCGCCTGGGCTCTAGCTGCAGCTCCCCTGGAGGTACCCAGCCTAACAACCTGTCTGAGTCCCAAATGGCACCCTATGGCAGCCCAAGGACTCTGGCCAGAAGTAATGCACTATGTAAGGAATATGATGCCATTTGGGACGCAGACTAACAAGCTGTGATGCTAACGGAGACTAAAGATATAGCGCTGCGGCCTGGCCCGTAGCTCAGCTTGATTTTACACCAGACATGAAAGTGTCACTGGAGGGAAAGACACTCTGGATTAGACATCTAATTAGCTACTGCCACTATGCGGCTTGCAACTCAGAGGCGTGCGACCACCAAAGACAATCTACGGCACTCCGGCACCAAATATTTTCACAAAGCATTGTCACTTTCTCCCCATGTCCAAATGTTAAGCAAATTAAGCCAATCGGAACAAGTTCTTTCTTCAGGCCAAGCGTCCTGCACTCAAAGGCAGTCTTTGCAACATCACCCCACTGTACAAATCTAAAGCGAATGTAATTATTACAGGAGAAGAAGATTTGTTTCTGATGTACACTCGGAGCCAGTCCATGCAACATTCAATGATATTTTGAAATCTCTGCTCACTCATTTCACTGTCCAGAGTAAAGCAAATGTAGCCAATAAAAAAAAAAACTTCCCTAGACATAAAGCCTGAAGGGTTTTTTAGATTGCCACTGAGAAATGTGTATCATGGGGCAGAAGGTTATCTGTCTGGCTACTTTCCTCCAGCCTCCACGATGCATCGTTGTTGTTGTTATTCTTGTTGTTGTTGTTGTTCTGTCTGTTTGTGATGCACTGAGTGGAGAAGTCTGTGTCCCAAATTGCACCCTAGGGCTATGGTCCAAAGCAATGCACTGTATAGGGAATAGGGTGCCATTTGGGACACAGATGAAGAGGATGTAGATAGAAGTGAGTAATGATAGATGTCCAGAACTCCACAGCAATCGAAATATAATCACCTCACACACTGTGAAGAGAACTCTCTCTTTCTCTTCAGTTTAATAATTGATTGCATTTATATACACTACTGTTCAAAAGTTTGGGGTCACTTAAAAATGTCCTTGTTTTTGAAAGAAATGCAAAAACAAAAATCCATTAAAATAACATCAAATTGATCAGAAATACAGTGTAGACATTGTTAATGTTGTAAATGACTATTGTAGCTGGAATCAGTTTTCTCCTATCACAGCCATTAAACTCTTTAGCTGTTTTAAAGTCACCATTAGCCTCATGGTGAAATCCCTGAGCTGTTTTCTTCCTATCTGGAAACTGAGTTAGAAAGGACGCCTGTATATTTGTAGTGACTGAGTGTATTGATACACCATCCAAAGTGATATTAATAACTTCACCATGCTCAAAGGGATATTCAATGTCAGTTTTTTTATTTGTACCCATCTACCAATAGATGCACTTCTTTGCAAGACATTGAAAAAACCTCCCTGGTCGTTGTGGTTTAACCTGTTAGGGATCCAATCCCGTGAACGCGTTAGATTTTGACAACATCCGGTGAAATGCAGAGCGCCAAATTCAAATTACAAAAATACAAATTTCAGGTCCTTTTGTTCGATAAAGTTCCTCTTTATATCCATATAGCTCCGTTTGGTTGGCGTGTTTTGTTCAGTAATCCATCTGCCCAAAGGCATTCATCCATGCAGACAAACGATATCCCAAAAGTACCCGTAAAGTTCGTCGAAAAAAGTCGAACAGCGTTTGTAATCAATACTCAGATACCCTAAAATGAATATCAACTATAATATTTCAGACGGAATATAACCTGCTGAATAGAAGAGAAAAAAATCTGACAAGCATTCCCTGTTACGCGCAAAATCCAAAACAGTACACTTGACTTGGACTCAGGAAGAAGTGGTCTAAATCCCTTGATTTTCATGATAAAAGCTTCAAACCTTTTTCTAAAGATGGTTGACATCTAGTGGAATGCATAGGAACTGCACTCTGGGGGTTAAACTATGAGGCTGTGAATAGCTGGCCTATTGAAAACAGTGTGACATGACTGATTCAGACATCCCGGATGGATTTTGCTCTGGTTTTGCCTGCCATATCAGTTCTGTTATACTCACATACATTATATTAACAGTTTTAGAAACTTCAGAGTGTTTTCTATCCAAAGCTACTATTATATGCATATCCTAGCTTCTGGACCTGAGTAACAGGCAGTTTACTTTGGGCACGTTTTTCATCCGAACTTCAAAATACTGCTCCCTAGCCCTAAGATGTTAATCTGTGTTTGAAATTTACTGCTCGACTGAGAAACCTTAGAGAAACTATAATTGTATGTGTGGAGTTCAGAGATATGGTAGTAATTCAAAAATCATGTTAAACTCTATTATTGCAAACAGGGTGAGTCCTTGCAACTTGTTATGTGACTTGTTTAAGCACATTCTTACTCCTGAAATACAAGTTCAAGTCGGAAGTTTACATACACCTTAGCCAAATACATTTAAACTCGGTTTTTCACAATTCCTGACATTTAATCCTAGTAAAAATTCCCTGCCTTGGGTCAGTTAGGATCACCACTTTATTTTAATAATGTGAAATGTCAGAATAATAGTAGAGAGAATTATTTATTTCAGATGTTATTTGTTTCATCACATTCCCAGTGGGTCAGAAGTTTACATACACTCAATTAGTATTTGGTAGCATTGCCTTTAAATTGTTTAACTTGGGTCAAACGTTTTGGGTAGTCTTCCTCAAGCTTCCCACAATAAGTTGGGTGAATTTTGGCCAATTCCTCCTGACAGAGCTGGTGTAACTGAGTCAGGTTTGTAGGCCTCCTTGCTCGCACACGCTTTTTCAGTTCTGCCCACAAATTTTCTATGGGATTGAGGTCAGGGCTTTGTGATGGCCACTCCAATACCTTGACTTTGTTGTCCTTAACTACCCGGTGAAATGTAAGGCGCCAAATTCAAAATCCAAAAGTTGAATTATTAAACATTCATCAATATACAATTGTTACAATTGTATACAAACGCCAGACTCTCCAAAACCGTCACCTCTGCTGCCGCTCCCTAAGAAGTTAACTACTTAAGGAGCAGCGCCCCACTCCCGACACTACCTGGTGAAATGTGAGGCGCCAAATTCAAAATCCAAAAGTTGAATTATTAAACATTCATCAATATACAATTGTTGCAGAGTCATCAAAAGCTCTGCTTCTTGGCAATATCACAGTGTTGTCAGATTTCAAAAAGGCTTTACGGCGAAAGCACAACATTTGATTGTTTGAGGGTAGCACTTCTAATATTTATGCATTAGCACAAATCCATAACCCAACATGGGTCTCACAAAACGCATAAAATCGCTAATATAAAATCGCTTACCTTTGATGAGCTTCTGCTGAGGGCTTCCCAAGTGTCGAACGAAGACAATCATTTATTATATCCATAAATCTCCGTTTGGTTGGCGCGTTATGATCATAAAATCCACCGTTGAGTCGCCCATTGAACCGTGAAGAGAACACGTTCAAATTATATCTATACACTTTCTACAAACAAATCAAACAATTTTTAATGTATCCTTATATTTGCTATATTAACGTGAACGATAGGAAAGGAAAATAAAGTGGTGCGCGTTCACAATCTCGCACGTGTCAAACCTTGTTTACAAAAGTGGTCGCCTGACAATTTCCTCTCCCTATCTGTTCTGTTCACTCCTAGAATTCCCAGTCTTTGACTGTTGACTGTTGACATCTAGTGGAAGCCATGGGTACTGCAGTCTCAGTCCTGCATAAAGTTGTATGCAATAGGCACACTGGAGAAGATGCTCATTTACAAAAAAAACTGCATATCCGGATGGATTGTCCTCGGGTTATACTCACATACATTATTTTAACACTCTTAGAAACTTCAGAGTGTTTCCTATCCAATAGTACTAATTATGTGCATATCCTATTTTCTGGGCCTGAGTAGCATGCATTTTACTTTGGGCATGCCAGACTCTCCAAAACCGTCACCTCGGGAGCCGCTCCCTAAGAAGTTAAGCCATTTTGCCACAACTTTAGAAGTATGCTTGGGGTCATTGTCCATTTGGAAGACCCATTTGCGACCAAGATTTAAACTTCCTGACTGAGGTCTTGAGATGTTGCCTCAATATATCCACATAATTTTCCTTTGTCATGATGCCATCTATTTTGTGAAGTGCACCAGTCATTCCTGCAGCAAAGCACCCCCACAACATGATGCCTACACCCCCGTGCTTCACGGTTGGGATGGTGTTCTTTGGCTTGCAAGCCTCCCCCGTTTTTCTCCAAACATAACGATGGTCATTATGGCCAAACAGTTCTATTTTTGTTTCATCAGACCAGAGGACTTTTCTCCAAAAAGTATGATCTTTGTCCCCATGTGCAGTTGCAAACTGTAGTCTGGCTTTTTTATGGCGGTTTTGGAGCAGTGGCTTCTTCCTTTCTGAGCGGCCTTTCAGGTTATGTCGATATAGGACTCGTTTTACTATGGATATAGATACTTTTGTACCTGTTTCCTCCAGCATATTCACAGGGTCCTTTGCTGTTGTTCTAGGATCGATTTGCACTTTTAGCACCAAAGTACGTTCATCTCTAGGAGACAGAACGCATCTCCTTTGTGATAGATCCTGTGTGTAGCTGGTGTAGCGGAGTCATGCGCAGAACAGCAGATATGAGTAACAAACTCATCATCGAACCCACAATAACGGACCGTATCAACATACAAACAATCACTCACAAACAAACATGGTGGAACAGAGGGTTAAATAATGAACAAGTAATTGTGGGATTGAAACCAGGTGTGTAAAACAAGACAAAAACAATGGAAAATGAAAAATGGATCGGCTATGGCTAGAAAACTGGTGACGTCGACCGCCGAACACCGCCCGAGCAAGGAAAGGGACCGACTTCGGCGGAAGTCGTGACAGTACCCCCCCCCCACTCCACGAGGTACTGAAGGCCCCTCCTCCGACGCCTCGAGTCCATGATGGCTCGAACATTTCAGCTATTAATTTTTAATTATTAATAAAAAATAAACATATTTCCACTTTTGACATAATGGGGTATTGTCTGTAGCCAGTGACAAAAAAAAAGTCAAGAGGTGTGAATACTTTGTGAAAGCACTGTATACCAATTAGGAATCAGGGGGATGATTAGGTGGCCATGATTGAAAGGGGCTAGGTTGGGGGGTTAAGACCGCTACTCTTGCTGTAAGTGCCATGGGATTTTTAATGACAGCAGAGAGTCAGGACACCCGTTTAACGTTAATTCCGAAACATGGCACCCTGCACATGGCAATGTCCCGTTCACTGGGGTATTGGGATTTCCTTAGACCATAGGGAAGAATGGCCCCTATTTGTCCTTCAACACCACTTACCAGTTTGGTCACAGCTGACTCATTCGGTAGATGACCTTGTTCTGCCATCTAAAAAGCAATCAAGAAAGGAAAACATATTTGTTCCTCTTGTTGTGCTGCAGGAATGAGGATTCAGGTGCTTAAAATTGCTCATAATATCTCGGAGTGTGCCAGCCGTGCACATGTGGGCTTGTTGCAGAGCTAATGGAGGACCAACTGTAATGGGGATAGATGAAGAGATTAGAGGAAAAGGTGTTCTAGGTTTGATGCACCAGCCGGTCATACTCAGCTGAGACTCAAGGAATAGAAAAGAAAAGCTTGTTGTTGTTGGAGGAGCAATCAAAATGAAGAGTGAGGTCAGAAGAAGAAAAACATTCTGCTCTGTTATCTCACTTCCATGAGGAATATTTTGGAGTGGTTTGATTTTGTGTTGACGTGGAGATGAGTCAGGTTTTCATTGGCAATACTGTTGTTGTCAGATGATAGTTTTTTATCAGCATCTTCTTTACAAGGTGTTCTGTAATTGCCCAGAGGTGACAAACTACAAGGGAGCTGGAAGATCTTAGGGGGCTGGAATTATACTTAATGTCATCATTTCAAGTAGAGGTCAACACATTGCCTGTCACACTAAGCTGTTTGGAAAAGCTACAACAATATGTACTGGTTTCAAAAGGCTCACTAATGTCCTGAGTGTTCATTTCGATAAAATGATCAGATTGCAGTTTATTTGTGTAGAATTGCCACTCTTTTTGTCATTATTGGTAAGGCTATTATATGTGTTAAATATTTTTCAGAGTACAGCCTTCAGCTTGTCATTGTCCTCAGGAGGACCACAGGGAGAATTCAGGACAATGCCTCCTCTCTCTTCTCTCAGCGTTTTGTTTCAGAGGCGGCCTGGCCCTCTTCTCAAAATCACCACACCATCCTCCACCGTCCGTTTCATAAGTGGATTTATTAGAGGCGATATTATTGTTGATATCTTCAGGGAAAATCCATTCAGACACAATCAGTGCTAAGTGACTCTGAAATTACGTCTTTATGTTTCGCGGATGTGCAGAGTCTCACCCTCGGGGCCCGGCTCCCCGCGTCACATACTTCACAACCTTGCAGTCGTTGAAAGTCAACAATATTTATGTTTTTGACAGCTGGCTGCATCGCTAGTCCAGCATTATCAGATGACATGGTGAATAGCATTAACATATCAAAATAACACACGTAGATACCTGTTAAATTGCATACATACAGGTACATGTGACAAGGGTTTCTGATGATTCTTGTCTGACCTTTCATCTTCTTCAAGAAGTTTATGTAATTGTGACCGACTGGGGCATGACAGGGGACTGTCTTAGCCCACTGAGCTAAAGCCTTGGGAGTAGTCAGTGTCTCTGATCTCCACTGATTTTCTTCTGTAGGGGTTATGGAGTCAATAGGTTCATGAAGGAAAGATGGATAAGGAGTCAACTGGCCTGTTTTCAGGGTACAGGGTCAGGCCTGATTAGACCATGGGCTTCCTACTCTGCTGAAGCTTGAGCTTCAGCTGGTATCCATCCTATTCCACAATCCTGTGTGTGCGTTGAGAAGGTGATTACGGTCAGATTAAGACTCTACAGCTGAAAGTGTAACGCCAGTGTAGTGGCGTAATTGAATAATTGCAGTTCACCCAAACGATCCCTCCCTTAGCGGACGGATGGTCTCGTCCTCATCAGATCAGCGTAATATTAACCATGACACGGGCCTAACCGCCACAGTAATTAATGCACTGAATCAATTATAAATTACTCAATTTGGAGAATTCCTACAGGAGTCCGCTCATTACCAACGCAATGATGGAGTCACATTCCCACGTGGAGGAGAAGAGCAAGAGAGCCACTCTACCTCTCCATTTATTTTTCCCTACCTTTACCTCTCCATCTCTCTTACCCTCCCTTTCATCTCTCTCACTCTGTCCTTTGTCTGTTCTTCATCATTGACCACCTATTCAAATAGAATATCCCCTATTGAACTCAGTGTGCACTTAGTTGTCCGTTGATGTCAGTGTTATTGTAGTAGTCAGGCATCATATCCACTGGCTCCTGGTTTACACTAAGCCTTTTCAGAGCACCGTTTGGTCTCCTTCTGTTGAGTTGCGTATAACCTGATACCACTAGACCAACTATTACCTATAACTCAAGGGATGCAGCAGCAGCAGAGTAATAGGAGAAATATGCCCGTGGTTCCCGTACAAATGCCTTTGATATCTTACGGTGAGTGCACAGCCATTTATTTCCTGTCTCCCTAGTAGAAGTCGGCTTTGATGACAGAGGGTTTTCAGCTCAATTTGGAGAGAGGGAGAGAGGGGGGGGGGGGGGGGTGTATCTGTTCTCAGTACCAGGCATGGCTCGAAGCGGTCGGTGTAAAACACTATAAGTAAGGTTGGCTTTAAACAGGGGCCTCTTTGTCTATCGTGTGTTACATTAAACCTTCTGGATTTGAACTGCATTGATGATAGACTGTCGCTGGGCTGTGATAGAGGAAGAGAGGGAGACATGCACAAACTTCATCTGGCGGACAGAGACACTCAACAGCACAGCCGGTGTTTGTGTGTGTGTGTGTGTTCCTGCGTGCGTGTGTGTGTGCCTGTGTACTTGTGTGCTTGTTGTGTGTGTGTGTGCGTACCTGCCTGCATGTGTGTGTGCCTTTGTACTTGCATGCTTGCTGTGTGTGTGTGTGTGTGTGTGTGTGTGTGTGTGTGTGTGTGTGTGTGTGTGTGTGTGTGTGCGTGTGTGTGCGTGCATGCACGTGTGCATTCCTGTGTGTGTGCCAGCCAGGGGATAACAACTGCCCCCTCTCATTGAAGCCACGGAGGTTCAAGGCCGACCACAGTACTGCAGGCATTGTTAGAAGAAAACAGGATCCCTCATTATAGTGAATGGAAAAATGGCAGTCTTTGTGGTCAATGGTACCAATAAGTGCTTCTAATAAACCTGATCCATGTCCTTCAAACCGATTATTTTTAAATCACACACAGAGGAAGTTATAAGGATAATTTAGTTACTAATGGCAGCCTGCAGTTCCTCAGTCGGCCTTCAATTTGAGTTACTCAAAAATAAATGCCAGTGTCCGACAGGAGCCAGGGTGGCAGGCAAGTCTGGAGGAATGAGACCTTTACAGGACCGGGGAACGGGCAGCGTCCGGGACAAACATCCGGTTAGCCGGGCCTGGTACTCTATACCCCAGATGAGAGCAGCCGCAAGACACGATGTAGGGAGGATGGTCTCGCAGTCCGAGGGTGTAGCAGCGGGGCTATAGTGGCGTGAAAGCGCATCTGGCTTAACATTCTTGGACCCCGGGCGGTAGGAGATGGTAAAGTTAAACCGAGTGAATAGCAGGGCCCATCGAGCTTGCCTGGAGTTGAGACGCTGGGCGGTGCGGAGATATTCCAGGTTCTTGTGATCAGTCCACACAATGAATGGATGTTCCGCCCCCTCTAACCAGTGCTTCCACTCCTCCAACGCCATCTTCACCGCGAGTAGTTCTCAATTTCCCATAATAATAATAATAATTCCTCTCATTGACTTTAAGACGATGGGAAAATAAGGCACAGGGATGCAACTTTTGGTCCTGAGCAGAATGCTGGAACAGCACAGCCCCCACTCTAACGTCCGAGGCGTCAACCTCCACCATGAACTGACGGGACAAATCCGAATGGATTAATATGGGAGCTGTAGTGAATTTATGCCCGGTAAGCAGTTGGAGACCACACGAACGGGACCTTTGGAGAGGTGAGTGCTGAAAGGGGGGAGGCCAGGATGCTGGAACCCGGATAAAACGGTGATAAAATTGGCAAACCCCAGGAAGCATTGCAGCTGCACTCTGGAAGTGGGTTGATGCCAATCCACCACTGCTCTCACCTTGCCAAGATGCATCTGCACATTAACTGTGCGGTGTATCCTAGGAAGGAGATGGTGGAGCGATGGAATTAAACATTTTCTGCTTTAACAAAAAGCTGGTTTTCCAGGAGATGGTGGAGGACTTGTTTGGATGTGGAAAACATGTTCTTGAGCTGAGCGGGAAAATACGAGGATGTCGTCAAGGTAGACAAACACAAACCAGTTCAACATGTCATAGAGAACGTTGTTAACCAGGGCCTGGAACACAGTAGGAGCGTTGGTCAGTCCAAATGGAATCAACAGGTATTAGTAGTACCTGCTAGTCGTGTTGAAGACTGTCTTCCACTCGTGTCCTTCCCGTATCTGCACCAGATGGTAGGCGTTCCGAAGGTCCAACTTATTGAAAATGGTAGCCCCCTCGAGCGCCTCGAAAGCCGAGGTGATGAATGGTAGCAGGTAACGTTTTTTAACCGTGATGTCATTAAGGTCCCGGTAGTCGATACACGGATGCAGAGTTTTGTCCTTCTTCTCCACAAAGAAGAACCCCGCACCGGCAGGGGAAGCAGAAGGACGGATACACCCTGTAGTCAGGGATTCCTCGATGTATGTTTCCATCTACTTGGTCTCCGGATCTGACAGAGAATACAGCCGCCCCCGGGGTGGAGTAGTCCCGGGAGAAGGTCGATCCCCAGGCGTAGGGTTGATGCGGAGGAAGTGAAGTGGCATGGGCCTTACTATGTTCCCGTAGCCGCCCATCGATCCAAATGGTCAAAGCGTTGAGTGAGTCGAGATCCGTGGGAAGCTCCTGGGCTGCGAGCTAATCTTTAACCTTTAATCTGTGAAGGAACGTGTCGAACAGGGATTCCGGGTTCCAGGCACTCTCAGCAGCCAACGTGCGTAAATCAACTTCATAGTCTGCCACATTGCGGGAGTCTTGACAAAGAAGGAGTAGCTTCCGAGCAGCCTCTCTCCCGGACAACGGAGAAACAATTAACTATTTCACCTCCACCACAAACTCCTCCAGACTGCAGGACACGGCAGATTGTTGTTCCCACACCGCAGTAGCCCAGGCGAGAGCACTCCCGGATATCAGCGTTATAAGGTGCGCTATCTTCGAGTGGTTCGAGGGAAAGGACAAGGACTGTAGCTCGAAGATGAGGGAGGACTGGGAGAGAAACGCCCGACAGGTTCTTGAATCTCCAGCCCACCTCAGGAAGCCGAGGTGGACTGGAGATATGCGCTGCTGACATCCAGGTTACTGAGGGCCTGGGCTGGAATGAGAATCCGCGGAATTTCTCCCAGCAATGTATTGAAGGCACGGTCATGGAGGAGGAGACGGCGTTGCGGTGCTGGTCCGAGTCTACTGGGTCAGTCATGGCCAGTTCGTACTATCAGGGCTCAGGCTGGCCGGGATGCAGACATAGGAGGCGGATCGTACGAGTCTCACAGTTTATTATAGTACAAGGGGCAGGCAAAAGGTAAGTCAAGGCAGGCAAAAGGTCGTAATCCAAATCAGAGCCAGGCAGGGACAAGACAGCAGGCAATTGGTAGGTCAAGGCAGGCAAAGATTCTTAATCCAAATCAGAGTCAGGCAGTTACAGGACGGCAGGATCAGGGTCAGGACTGGCAGAAAGGTCAGAACTGGGAAGAAGACTAGAAGATGGGAAACACGGGAACACGCTAATAGGACAAACAGAAAACGCAAGTATAAATGCACAGGGGATAATGGGGGAAATGGGAGACACCTGGAGGGAGGTGGAGACAAACACAAGACAGTTGAAACAGATCAGGGTGTGACAACAAGCCAACCTTTTTATAGGCCCTGGTCAAAAGTAGTGCCATTTAGGGTGTAGCCTCTGTCTCTGCCCACCAGCCTAACAGTGTAGCAGAGAGGATGAAAGCCAAACGTCATGCAGAGCGACAACAATCTCTTCATTCTCCCTGTTACTTAAATCAAGCCGCTTACCCAGATTTAGAGGTGTGGGAATGCATGTGTGAGTCATAAGAAGTGTGTGTGTGGCAGGCGCGAACGTTTGAGGCACAGGTCTTTAACAGCCCCGCGTCCCCTTCTTTCTCTCCCCTCCTTTTATCTCCTCCCTCCTCATCCCTTACTCCGGCCCTGTGGAGAGAGGGAGAGAAGAGGATGAAATGAGACAGCACCTGCTGGGACCACCTCCCTCATTCCAGCCTTCTAGTGTAGTCTCTCTCTACCGTCCCTAATAAGCACCGCACACGCACACACACACACACACACACGCACACACACACACACACACACACACACACACATACACACACACACCCCTGAGGAGTGCTACTCAGCATGGCTGGCAACACTTTCTCCTTTCCTTCTGCCCTGGGATCTATAGACCCAGATGAAACCCTATTCCCTATATAGTGCACTACTTTAACCAGGGCCCTATTTAGTGCACTAAACAGGGAAAAGGGTCTCATTTCGGATCCATCTCTATAGACCCACAGCCATTGAGACCTGTGGAGAACCTTGTTTCATTTCCTCACTCTAATTGTGTTTTGTGTAGATCGCATCTTATATGCCACCATGCAGAAAATACTTAATTTTTCTGAAGACTACTTTGAAGTGGAGATCTTTGTGTTTAGTTAATCAGTGTGTCCAGTGTTTCTCATGCTTATCCCTGCATAAGGGTATGCATACACACGTACACACAAATGCATGCAAGCACACACACACACACATGCATATGCACAGACATGTACACACACGTGCACAAATACACACTCAGAGATTCAGAAAGTGTGTTTCACAACATTAAGCGGACAGAGTCAAGATCATGTAAGTCTATGTGTTTTCAGAGGAGCCAGATGGTTATCAGATGTGGTTGCCTCCTAAACAAACACAAAGACTTCATTAAGAAACACTGACACACACACCACGCTCTGCAGCAGCATTTATGTCTGTCTGCCCCTGTACTGACAGAACCATCCTCAGTGAGAAATGTTGAGTTGAAAAATGTAATTGAGAGCAAATGCCTCAATGTTAGACAAGAGAAAAGCATTGAGGCACAGCTGATTTACTGTAATATCTTTTCATTTCTTATCTGAGATCTGAAGACATGCGTTGGCTCTCTTATGTGGTCTCCTGTATACACAGACCTCTACCCCCCTGTGCTAATGTTAGTTGACCATCCAAAGCCTGACCTTTTGTATGAGACTATGCCCCAGTTGTTTTCTAAGAATTGTTTCATATTGAAATATGACCTTATGTTTGGTAGCCTGCAGGTAGATAGTACGTATAGTGGTTATGACATGCACCTGTCTTTGGGTGGATGAGAGAGTTCAGAGTGAAAACCAAGAAGAAAGAAACCAAGATAATACACACACAATCACTGTTCCATGCAACACTGAACCATGCATGAGAGCACCAGCTGTTCCGGTAGACTGTGTGATCTCACCTTCCGTAGCCGGTGTGAGTAAGACCTTTACACAGGCTACAATCGCATAACATCACTAAGGAATTAACATGGTGCAGACACACCAACACAGTTGTGAAGAAAGCCGACAACAGCTATTCCCCCTCAGGAGGCTGAAAATATTTGGGATTGGCCCTCATGTCCTTAAAAAGTTCTACAGCGGCACCATTCAGAGCAGGTTGACTGGCTGCATCACCGCTTGGTACGGCAACTGCAAGGCACCCGACCGCAAGGCGCTACAGAGGGTGGTGAGTAAGGGCCAGTACATCACTGGGGCCGAACTCCCTGCCATCCAGGACCTCTATACCAGGCGATTTCAGAGGAAGGCCCAAAGAATTGTCTAAGACTCCAGCCACCCAAGCCATAGACTCGACAAGCGGTACCAGTGCACCAAGTCTGGAACCAACAGGACCCTGAACAGCTTCTACCCGCAAGCCAATTGACTGCGAAATAAGACAGCTAAATGGCTAATCAAATGGCTACCCGGACTATCTGCATTTACCCTTTTTGCACTAACTCTCTTGAACTGACGCTATGCACACACACTGCACCCTCTACCCACACATTCACACATACTTACACTGACACCCCAACACACGCATAAACACCCACACACTACATACACCCACACACACATAACATACACAGATGCATACTTACGCCACACGCACACACACACACATACACTCACACACACTTTCACACTCACCACATATGCTGCTGCTACTGCTTCACATACAGTATGCTGCTCCAGCACAGTCTATTATCTATCCTGTTGCCTAGTCACTTTACCCTTACCTATATGTACCTAACTACCTCAATTACCTCATACCCCTGCACATCGACTCGGTAC
Organism: Hucho hucho; assembly: GCA_003317085.1. Taxonomy (NCBI): domain Eukaryota; kingdom Metazoa; phylum Chordata; class Actinopteri; order Salmoniformes; family Salmonidae; genus Hucho; species Hucho hucho. The sequence goes on along the minus strand of QNTS01003779.1, from coordinate 91,502 downwards.
TGGTACTCCCTGTATACAGCCATGATATTTTTACTCGTTATTGTTGTTCGTTGTTCACTGTGTATTTATTCCTCGGGTCACTATTTAAACGTTTTTTTTTATATCTTTATCTTTAATTCTGTATTGTTGGAAAAGGACCCAGGACTAATAATTTCACTGTTAGTCTTCACCTGTTGTTTCGGAAGCATGTGACAAATAAAATTGGATTGGATTTCTAGATTTTGTGTATTCTTACACACATACAGTGGGGAAAAAAAGTATTTAGTCAGCCACCAATTGTGCATGTTCTCTCACTTAAAAAGATGAGAGAGGCCTGTAATTTTCATCATAGGTACACTTCAACTATGACAGACAAAATGAGGAAAAAAAATCCAGAAAATCACATTGTAGGATTTTTAATGAATTTATTTGCAAATTATGGTGGAAAATAAGTATTTGGTCAATAACAAAAGTTTATCTCAATACTTTGTTATATACCCTTTGTTGGCAATGACAGAGGACAAACATTTTCTGTAAGTCTTCACAAGGTTTTCACACACTGTTGCTGGTATTTTGGCCCATTCCTCCATGCAGATCTCCTCTAGAGCAGTGATGTTTTGGGGCTGTCGCTGGGCAACACAGACTTTCAACTCCCTCTAAAGATTTTCTATGGGGTTGAGATCTGGAGACTGGCTAGGCCACTCCAGGACCTTGAAATGCTTCTTACGAAGCCACTCCTTCGTTGCCCGGGCGGTGTGTTTGGGATTATTGTCATGCTGAAAGACCCAGCCACGTTTCATCTTCAATGCACTTGCTGATGGAAGGAGGTTTTCACTCAAAATCTCACGATACATGGCCCCATTCATTCTTTCCTTTACACAGATCAGTCGTCCTGGTCCCTTTGCAGAAAAACAGCCCCAAAGCATGATGTTTCCACCCCCATGCTTCACAGTAGGTATGGTGTTCTTTGTCCTCCAAACACGACGAGTTGAGTTTTTACCAAAAAGTTATATTTTGGTTTCATCTGACCATATGACATTCTCCCAATCCTCATCTGGATCATCCAAATGCTCTCTAGCAAACTTCAGACGGGCCTGAACATGTACTGGCTTAAGCAGGGGGACACGTCTGTCACTGCAGGATTTGAGTCCCTGGCGGCGTAGTGTGTTACTGATGGTAGGCTTTGTTACTTTGGTCCCAGCTCTCTGCAGGTCATTCACTAGGTCCCCCCGTGTGGTTCTGGGATTTTTGCTCACCGTTCTTGTGATCATTTTGACCCCACGGGGTGAGATCTTGCGTGGAGCCCCAGATCGAGGAAGATTATCAGTGGTCTTGTATGTCTTCCATTTCCTAATAATTGCTCCCACAGTTGATTTCTTCAAACCAAGCTGCTTACCTATTGCAGATTCAGTCTTCCCAACCTGGTGCAGGTCTACAATTTTGTTTCTGGTGTCCTTTGACAGCTCTTTGGTCTTGGCCATAGTGGAGTTTGGAGTGTGACTGTTTGAGGTTGTGGACAGGTGTCTTTTATACTGATAACAAGTTCAAACAGGTGCCATTAATACAGGTAACGAGTGGAGGACAGAGGAGCCTCTTAAAGAAGAAGTTACAGGTCTGTGAGAGCCAGAAATCTTGCTTGTTTGTATGTGACCAAATACTTATTTTCCACCATAATTTGCAAATAAATTCATTAAAAATCCTACAATGTGATTTTCTGGATTTTTTTTC
>QNTS01003779.1:34287-74873 GCA_003317085.1 Hucho hucho | reverse complement strand
GAGAGAGAGAGAGAGAGAGAGAGAGAGAGAGAGAGAGGGGGGGGGGGGAGAGAGAGAGATATGAGAGACAGAGAAAGTAAATTAAATATAGAGATCGAGAGAGAGGATATTCAAAAGACAGTCCAGAGACCACACCATAGGAGCACAGTTTACTGTAAGTTTTCTGTTATGTAACACCACTCCCATTGTAGGACTAACATTCATTCACAAGGTTTTTATACAGCTCGAATAGAGCAGTGAGTTTCTGTCTCTCTCCCGGCTCAATCTGAGACAGTGAATATATTAAACTACTACTCATTGTTCTATTTGGTCTACAAACGCACACACGCTCACACACACACACGCAGGCACACATACACACACACATCCACTATACAATTCTGCATTGTCATCTGGCATAATCGGTAGAACATTCATCTACTGTATATATCACCATGTATTTCATTGGGTAGTACTATACTTATCTTTGAGAAGTATTGAAAATGATATACATAAAAGGCATGGACATGTTCACATGTTCATTAACAAGACATGTTTCCTTTGGGGCAGTTAAACAAAATCACTGAAACAAATAAAAAAAGCTTTCTGTCGTGCCAGAAGAGTCCTATCGAAGAGTCCTATCGAAGAGTCCTATCGAAGAGTCCTATCGAAGAGTCCTATCGAAGAGTCCTATCGCGTCACTGTGACACTAGGTTGAGCGCAGATACCACTGAGTGTCCAGAGGCCGACACAGTGAAAAGAGGCAGAGTGATGTTTGAAATGCCATCGTCCTATCCATGTCCCTGGGCCAGGAGTGTGGAGAGGAGGAAGATGGACTGCATATGCTCTTTTTCTATTTGTCTCTCTCTGTCTCTTTGTATCTATTTTGACGCTCTCCTCCACTACTTGTGTCATGCTCCTGCTATATCAAGCCTTGGGAGCTGGTCTCTGGGTCTCAGGCTGTGACACACACACACACACACACACACACACACTCCATCTGAAGATCCTCCCCTCTCTCCGTCACTGTATCCCTCTACAGAATACTTCAACAGGCAACGAGCGGCAGAGACGCCTATAATGGCTCCCCTTTCATCTCCCTGTCATATTATTCTGTCGTTCCTTTCATACCCTGCTCTCTGTAAAACGATCGATATGATCTATAAGCGACATATACGAGGATAAAGGTTATTAACTACACTCAGGGCTAATCTGGAGACGGATAAAACGGACCCCTCGGTATTGAAACCGACCTGAATCCCTAGGAGGTAGAAATTGCCCTGGATAAAATCAATTTGTAGCTGGTATATTTTGATATGGCTGTATTGATTTTTCAGTAGGGTCTGTGTAGGAGACTTTGTAGAACGAAGGAACACTCATGGGTTTGCTGGGACTGTGTTGTGTGCATCTCAGTCCCTCTGTGGCATCTTTCAATCAGGCTTCAGTTATCCTTAGTCATCCTTAGGCATATGAAACAGGAAACACACTCAAGTACACATTAAAACACACTAAGATGAAGCAGTAAGACTTACTAAATCATTGTCTTTTTCTGTATCTTTTCTGTCTCTGTCGCTCTCTCTCTCTCTCCATCCACTAGTATCTGTCTTCATATAATCCACCCCTCTCCCCCCAACCATTTATTGTCCCTAACTGTACCTACCTGTCCCTATCTGTCCCTCCAGAAGCAGATGATTGGAGTGAATTATATGTCTCCCCCAACACAGTGACAAGAGTTAAACACTGCCACTTTGTTTGACATTTCCAAAGTACAGCTACGGTATGCTTTCCATTTCAGACGAATTAGAGCTATTTTCATGCTTAAGCAAACATTTTTTCTTCTGCTTCTCTTCTTTTTTTATTTTGAGTCACCATGAACACAACAGTTACTGTAGATAGCAGCTGAGGCGAGTTGAGCTGGGCTCAGTCCATTCACATGGTAATGGCTGCCTGTTGAGTTTTCACAACAATAATCTCCTCAATAAGAGAAATAACACAGATGAACATGTCAGTTTACACATTTTCTTTTTTTTTTTTTAAAGTATCCCGGCCTGTTTTCCTATAGTTTTTTTCAGTCAGTGTTGCTCATCCATTTATTTTTACTGCCATTACTCTCTGTCCAAAATAAAAGCATCAAATCTCTTCTTCCATCTGCCAGACATCCTTCTCTCTCTCTCGCCCTACACGGTTAGCTGACACACATACACACGCTGCTCGCACACAACGCCAAGACTGGATCCACTACTCACTCACAGTCCATCTGTTATTTATCTCTTTTTCACGTTTTCACAATTTCACTCGTTCTCATTCTCTCTCACTCTCGTCTCTTTTATTTCTTTCTCTTTGTCTCTTTCTCTCTATATATCTAATCAATGCTAGTTAAACTAGCACATGCACTGTACACGAAGCCTACATGTGTATTATTTAATGTGTATTAAATACACACACACACACACACACACACACACACACACACTCACAACATTCAGAACATTGTGTTCTATCTGCTCTTCATCGCCCTGCATTTTATCAAGGGGAAAATCTTAATGTTCATACATTAACTTCAACGAGCTCTGCTCAGTGTTTCGTGAAAGCACCATGGATCATGAAATGGTGATCAGGAGGGATGGAGGGATAGAGGTATAGATGGATGGATGGATAGGACAAGATGAAAATAAAGGATGAGAGAAATCCGTGACAGTCTCTCCTTGAAGGACTAAGAAGGAGAATCAGTGTATTTGGACAGCAGATCCCTGCCTGGCCTCTGTCTCTCTGAGAAACACCCACAGGAGAGATCAAGGGATGGATGGAGGGAGGGATGGATGGAAAGACAGGACAAGGTGAAAATAAAGGACAAGTGGAATCAGTCTTGTCCTAAAGAGTCTTTGGACAGCCTCTCCCCAGACTGGCCTCTGTCTTTATGAGAAACCCCCACACGAAGAGAGGTGAGATTAGTTTGTGTAAAAGGCTACATCCCAAATGGCACCATTTACAGTGAGGGAAAAAAGTATTTGATCCCCTGCTGATTTTGTACGTTTGCCCACTGACAAAGAAATGATCAGTCTATAATTTTAATGGTAGGTTTACTTGAACAGTGAGAGAGAGAATAACAACACAAAAATCCAGAAAAACGCATGTGAAAAATGTTATAAATTGATTTGCATTTTAATGAGGGAAATAAGTATTTGACCCCCTCTCAATCAGAAAGATTTCTGGCTCCCAGGTGTCTTTTATACAGGTAACGAGCTGAGATTAGGAGCACACTCTTAAAGGGAGTGCTCCTAATCTCAGTGTGTTACCTGTATAAAAGACACCTGTCCACAGAAGCAATCGGTTCCAAACTCTCCACCATGGCCAAGACCAAAGAGCTCTCCAAGGATGTCAGGGACAAGATTGTAGACCTACACAAGGCTGGAATGGGCTACAAGACCATCGCCAAGCAGCTTGGTGAGAAGGTGACAACAGTTGGTGCGATTATTCGCAAATGGAACACAAAAGAACTGTCAATCTCCCTCGGCCTGGGTCTCCATGCAAGATCTCACCTCGTGGAGTTACAATGATCATGAGAACGGTGAGGAATCAGCCCAGAACTACACGGGAGGATCTTGTCAATGATCTCAAGGCAGCTGGGACCATAGTCACCAAGAAAACTATTAGTAACACACTATGCCGTGAAGGACTGAAATCCTGCAGCGCCCGCAAGGTCCCCCTGCTCAAGAAAGCACATATACATGCCCGTCTGATGTTTGCCAATGAACATCTGAATGATTCAGAGGACAACTGGGTGAAAGTGTTGTGGTCAGATGAGACCAAAATGGAGCTCTTTGGCATCAACTCAACTCGCCGTGTTTGGAGGAGGAGGAATGCTGCCTATGACCCCAAGAACACCATCCCCACCGTCAAACATGGAGGTGGAAACATTATGCTTTGGGGGTGTTTTTCTGCTAAGGGGACAGGACAACTTCACCGCATCAAAGGGACGATGGACGGGGCCATGTACCATCAAATATTGGGTGAGAACGTCCTTCCCTCAGCCAGGGCATTGAAAATGGGTCGTGGATGGGTATTCCAGCATGACAATGACCCAAAACACACGGCCAAGGCAACAAAGGAGTGGCTCAAGAAGAAGCACATTAAGGTCCTGGAGTGGCCTAGCCAGTCTCCAGGCCTTAATCCCATAGAAAATATGTGGAAGGAGCTGAAGGTTCGAGTTGACAAATGTCAGCCTCGAAACCTTAACGACTCGGAGAAGATCTGCAAAGAGGAGTGGGACAAAATCCCTCCTGAGATGTGTGCAAACCTGGTGGCCAACTACAAGAAACGTCTGACCTCTGTGATTGCCAACAAAGGTTCTGCCACCAAGTACTAAGTCATGTTTTGCAGAGGGGTCAAATACTTATTTCCCTCATTAAAATGCAAATAAATTTCTAACATTTTTCACATGCGTTTTCTGGATTTTTTTGTTGTTATTCTGTCTCTCACTGTTCAAATAAACCTACCATTAAAATTATAGACTGATAATTTCTTTGTCAGTGGGCAAACGTACAAAATCAGCAGGGGATCAAATACTTTTTTCCCTCACTGTATAGTGCACTGCTTTTGACTAGAACATTGTGTCTCTGGCATTCTGTTCCACTCTCCACCTCTCCCCTCTCTCTACCTCTCTCCTCTCTATACCTCTCCCCTCTTTCTACCTCTATTTCTCTCTACTCTCCACCTCTCTCCGCTCTCCACCTCTCTCCTCTCTCCACCTCACATCTCTCAACCTCTATTTCTCTCTACTCTCCAGCTCTCTCCGCTCTCCACCTCTCTCCTCTCTCTACCTCACATCTCTCTACCTCTCATCTCTCTACATCTCTCTACTCTCCATCTCTCTCCTCTCTCCTCCTCTCCTCTCTCCACCTCTCCTCTCTCTACATCGTTCCTCTCTCCAACTCTCCTCTCTCCACTTTTCCTCTCTCTACATTTCTCTACTCTCCACCTCTCTCCTCTCTCCACCTCTCCTCTCTCTACCCTCCACCTCTATCTATTTATATTCTCCACCTCTATCTCTCTCTCTCTCCACCTCTTTCCTCTCTCCACCTCTCTCTCTCCAATTACCATCTCTCTCTCTCCAATCTCCACCTCTCTCCTCTCCTCTCGCCTGGCAGCTTCCAGACCTCAGGTCGCTTCCAATTGTGTGTCTAATTGATTACTTCCCATGCAATTACTCCTGTGTCATACTCAATATTTCATTGCTTGGAGGAGGGCAAAAGGGAGTTTTTTTGTAAGACGACATTCATATTGTCACATTTGCGAGATCTCTAATGCAGTTTAGGGCCGGCGTCCGAACGAATCAGTTGGACGGGCATTTGATAGCGCGTGCACATTTTTTTAAAATGGGTTTCATAATAAAGACATGTAATATAACTGTAAAAATGTATTACCTTTTAATAAACACAACCAGTCATGCTGTTTTCATCTGATTGTCAAACAAATCACTAAAAAAGTAGGAGACCTTCGCAGATTAGTCCAAAATAATTCCAGCATCCGAACAGTGCACTCTGCACCCGCCGATATTCTTCAATTTGCATGTGGCTGAAACTATCTCACCTGAGAAAGCATCAGAGCGAGCGAAACAGCACCCCTCTGTCTTACTAAACAGATGTAGGATCTTAATTTGATCACTCTTTTGTTGCTGAGAATTTTCCTGCACAGCATGAAATATAAACTTGTAGGGTATTTGAGGTTTCAAAAGGCTTCTAAAGTTTGTAATTTCCACTTTAAAATGTCAGACTTGATTAGCCCTAATAGAAAATGTATCAACCCCTACAAAAATGTTACATTAAAGACGTGCTCTGGTACTTTAGCAACTAAGAAAGTATTATTTAAACCTCCAACTTTGGGCTGGATATGTCAATGTGTAGTTCATACAACTTTGGGCTGGATATGTCAATGTGTAGTTCATACAACTTTGGGCTGGATATGTCAATGTGTAGTTCATACAACTTTGGGCTGGATATGTCAATGTGTAGTTCATACATGCATAATCCATAAGCAGAATTACTCTTACCTAAATTAGCCAGGAAATCCCTAGTTTGAAAGTGACTGTTTTCTTGAAGCTGTGCTGCGCCATTTTCCCTACATTTTCCCCCCATGTGGGCCAGCCACCTAGTGATTTGAGTTCTAGCCAATGAGCTTCAGCCCCTTGCATTTGAATGACAGCTATCAAGAGTCCTGCCCAGCGTTATCCAATAAGGTCGCAGGACGGGCCCAACGGCTCAGTGGACACAGCAGAGAGAGAGAGAGAGAGTGCGGAAGAGAGAGAGAGAGAGAGAGAGAGAGAGAGAGAGAGATAAAGGTTACATGTGTCTGATCCTGTATGGCCAAAAATAGTATGACATATAAATATTATTTTTGGCCAGACAGCATCAGATACATGGGCTACACATAGTGAGACAGAGGGGCACTGCTTCGCTCGCTCGGATGCTTTATTTGAGATTGATGTGTCTTTCTGTCTGCGCGTGTCTCGCTCAATTACATGATCAGTATTTAAATGTTTTCTTTGGATTGGCAAGGAGGTACGGTAGTGTGAGCAGGGCTCCCTAAGGCCCGCCCACAACGCTGGACCTCTCCAGTCCACACAAATGTGGAGTGGTTTCACCCCTAGGTCTTTGGCAAGGAGCAAAGAGCCATTGTCTATAAGGTGACAATACTCAATGACAGTAGGTTTTTCTTTCTTGTGGTGGGCATGAAATTAATAGCATGGCTGTGGTTGATATGATTAGCCATTGGGGCATACAGTACATTGACAGTTTAGAGGTTCTTGAGTTCTTCAATTTAAAGTAATAATAAATTGGCTGTGTCCCTATCTCTCCTTTTCTTCCGAAGTGTGCACTTGTTCACTTCCCCTCATGAATTTGAAAGAAAATGATTGGTGTATGGAAACTCCCTCTAGCGCATGCCTACACCAATCCAATGCTTTTGAATTCGTGGGGAGTAGTGAACAAGTGGACACTTCTGTAGGAAGGAAAGATTTGGACGCAACCATTGTTTGGAAGAACATTAATTTTTCTCCAAGACAGCAGACTGAAAGAGTATGCATTGACACTGATACGCTTCTCACAACTGAACATCTTGTAGACTAATAACCCATCTGACAATAAGGGCTATTTAGTAACAACATGTGCTGCTGGGCTCCAACAACACTTTATGCTTTAGTTTCTCCTGCTGTATTTTGCTGACTGGATCCACTTCTCTCATTAATGATCCTATGTGGGAATTGCATAAGCAGGAAATTGGAGAGTTTTATGAAATATTAATGTCCGACAACATAAAGTCTGCATTCTAAATGGAACCCTTCTGCTTATAGGGCACTTAGTTTGACCGGATCCATCTGGGCCCTAGTCAAAGGTAGTGCACTATATAGGGGATAGCCATTTGGGACACAAATAATGTTAAATCTTCAGCTTCAGAGGGAGCTGACCCTCCAGCCCTCAACAGAAAAAAGTAAAATTGAAAATAATGAAATGTGAGTTTAGTAAAAACAAATCTGTTTCCATCTTGATGTAAATGGCATAGTTCATTCTAAGTAAATTGGGCATTTAGGTAAAGTTTCTGCTTGAAACTCCCAGGTGGGGAAGCGGCCTTGCTCCTACTGCAACTAGTTCTAATAAAATAAAACTGATATCTGAAACTACAGTACTATAACGGATCCTGTGTGTAGCTGTGTATAGGAGTCAGGCGCAGGACAGCAGATATGAGTAAAAAACGTATTTACTCAAATAATCACAGAGTACAACTCAAATAATATGAGCCCACAAATAACGGACTGTATATACATACAAACAATCACTCACAACAAACATGGGGGGAACAGAGGGTTAAATAATGAACAAGTAATTGTGGGATTGAAACCAGGTGTGTAAAACAAGACACAAACAATGGAAAAATGAAAAGTGGATTCGGCGATGGCTACAAAACCGGTGACGTCGACTGCCGAACGCCGCCCGAGCAAGGAGAGGGACCGACTTCGGTGGAAGTCGTGACAAGTACACTACATAGAAACACCACCTCTCTTCTGTAGCATTTCTCTTCAAGTTTCTCTTCACTATCTGAAAGAGTCTGAAACTTTCTCAGCTACCCTGAACATAACAATAAGTACAAAAGGAAGCATAATAATAAAATCCATGAAATCCAATCTTCTAAGAGAACAAACAAGACACAAAAGAACAAAATGAAACATTTATAAAACGTTTCCAGGTTCTTCTTTATTTAACATCAAACTTTTGATAGCATGTTTAGGGTACATCTGTGGGGTAATTACACTGAGATCAAATGGAGAGCGCTATAATTAATGCTAATACTGTATAGCGTTAGTTAGCTCGCTAGCCCCAGCCCAGCACTGCCTGGGCCCCATGGTGGAACCAGACCCATTAATAATGGATTGGGTGTCATCATTAAGAAACTGAATGATTAAAACATCTCCCAGCTTCAAGCGGCACTGTCCTTACTTAAAAAAGCCCTATGATATAGGCTAGTACAGTCCCTCTTGTTACAACTACGCTATATATTTAGATATAGAACTGTGCTTTTGCAACTACGTCATAGATTTGGAGGGGGTTGTATATCAAATCACCACAAACATGCTATGGCATTAGTAGTGAGGGCTCCATGCTCCACCTTTTACTGCAGTGGGCTAAATCAGGGTCACACAGAGTGCTTCTTGGTAGTCTTAAACAAATCTACTTTGTAACAAAAGTATACATCTTACACACATGGTTTTGGGCTTAAAAAAAAGAAGGCACCTGTACCATGTCAGATATAGAGTTGAAATGTATTCAATTTTGAGTTTGCATCCCAATACTATACTTTATATACATCACAGAAGACTGTAATATAACAAACTGTTTGACATAGAAACACAGAATGTTTTGTCCCCTCAAAAATAATAATGTTATTAATGATGAACAAACTCAATATACTTTAAAATGACTAAAACCAAATGGAAACTGTGTAGAAATTACAATGGACCTACATTCATACAGTTTCTTGACTGTCCAGCTTACTAATAATCACCCAAATTAAAGCTGTCAGGGAGCATAGAAAATTCCCAAAACGATGGATAAACAACTTTTTTTAGCAAATTTTGACAGCGAGGATCATAACCAATTTTCAGTGCGGCCCTCTGGACCTCTTTGAAGACCGAATGCAGCCCCCAGGGCAAAATGAGTTTGACACCCCTGCCCTGCATTCCTATCTGGCTCTATTTGTCAGTTGCTGATAATGAAGTCATGCGAGAGGTCCGCAGGGCACCATCATCACTACCTCTGACTGATCTGGGACCTGTTAGGACCTGTTAGGAGGAGGGCAGATGAAAGAGTGGGGCTCCTCTGACTTTTCCACCCATAACCCATAAGTAAGCCTTGTGTGTGCATACGTACATGTGTACATGCCTAGGCTATGTAAATTGAGAATTAAATGAAAGAGTGCAGGCTAGTAAACTAGAGCGCTGTGCTGTGTTGTGCTGTTTTGTGCTGTGCTATGTTGTGCTGTGCTGTGCTGTGTTGTGCTGTGTTGTGCTGTGCTGTGCTATGTTGTGCTGTGCTGTGTTGTGCTGTGCTGTGCTGTGTTGTGCTGTGCTGTGCTATGCTGTGCTGTGCTGTGCTGTGTTGTGCTGTGCTGTGCTGTGTTGTGCTGTGTTGTACTGCGCTGTTCTGTTCTGTGTTGTGCTGTGCTGTGCTGTGCTGTGCTGTGTTGTGCTGTGCTGTGCTGTGTTGTGCTGTGCTCTTCACACACCAGGGTCTGAATAGTTCACAGCCCCAGCTCAAAGGGACTGAGGGGGCAAGCCTAAATGGACTAACTGATGAGCCCTAGTACTGTACCCTACTGCACCCCATTCACTTTCATCTGAAGGGTCACTAGAACATAGACAGAGGGCTGAGTAACCTTGTGCACCTTCAGTACCCACTGTCTGTCTATTGGCTCTCCATTTTTCAGGGAATATTTGCATCAGATGAACCAGCCCAAAACAGAATTTTGCCTCATTAAAAGTTAATATGAGTATGCAAGGAATTTGCATGTCAATTAATCATCAAAACACATTATAGTCCTCCCTCCGGCTATGTTTTAGTTAGCTCTAAACCAGGGCAGTCCGTCACATTCTCAGCCTGGAGGACTATGGGTAAAACCGACATAAACAAAAAACTGACCTGACAACAAGAGACCTATGTTGCAGGACCATCAGGATTGTCTGCCCATACGGATGTAGTATCCTAATTTAAACCCCCTGTTGCAGGAGAACTGTAGAGTGTATTTGAGATTTAAAAAGGCTTCTGAAATTTGTAATTTCCACTTGGAAATTTCAGACATGATTTTCCGTTACTACAAAACATATCAACCCCTACAAAAGTGTAAATTAATTATAATCCACATAACAATTCACATTTCCTGTTGCTGCAGGATTGTTTTTCTGCTGTAGCAAACTGGCTCAAATTAAGATCCTACATCTGTACCATTCCCCTAAAGCTTCTGTTTGCAGACGACACTACAGTGGTAGGCTTGATTACCAACAACGCCGAGACAGCCTACAGGGAGGAGGTGAGGGCCCTCGGAGTGTGCTGTCAGGAAAATAACCTCTCACTCAATGTCAACAAAACAAAGGAGATGATCGTGGACTTCAGGAAACAGCAGAGGGAGCACCCCCCTATCCACATCGAGGGGACAGTAGTGGAGAAGGTGGAAAGTTTTAAGTTCCTCGGCGTACACATTTACAGAACAAACTGAAATGGTCCACCCACACAGACAGCGTGGTGAAGAAGGCGCAACAGTGCCTCTTCAACCTCAGGAGGCTGAAGAAATTCGGCTTGTCACCAAAAACACTCACAAACTTCTACAGATGCACAATCGAGAGCATCCCGTCGGGCTGTATCATCGCCTGGTACGGCAACTGCTCCGCCCACAACCGTAAGGCTCTCCAGAGGGTAGTGAGGACTGCACAACGCATCACCGGGGGTAAACTACCTGCCCTCCAGGACATCTACACCACCTGATGTCACAGGAAGGCCAAAAAGATCATCAAGGACAACAACCACCCGAGCCACTGCCTGTTCACCCCGCTATCATCCAGAAGGCGAGGTCAGTACAGGTGCATCAAAGGTGGGATCGAGAGACTGAAAAACAGCTTCTATCTCAAGGCCATCAGACTGTTAAACAGCTATCACTAACATTGTGTGGCTGCTGCCAACATACTGACTCAATTCTCTAGCCACTTTAATAATAAAAAATTGGATGTAATAAATGTATCACTAGCCACTTTAAACGATGCCACTTTATATAATGTTTACATATCCTACATTACTCATCTCATATGTATATACTGTACTCTATACCATCTACTGCATCTTGCCTATGCCGTTCGGCCATCGCTCAACCATATATTTATATGTACATACTCGTATTCATTCCTTTACACTCTTGTATAAGGTAGTTGTTGTGAAATTGTTAGATTACTTGTTAGATATCTCTGCATGGTCGGAACTAGAAGCATAAGCATTTTGCTACACTCGTATTAACATCTGCTAACCATGTATATGTGACCAATAAAAATGTGATTTGATTTCTACCTGCTTTCTAAAACAGTGTGGAGATTATAATTGAAGGCCTCCTTCTTTCTCGTCCTCGTTGTCCTCCTCCTCCTCCCTCATTCTCCCTCTTTCTCACCGTACCCACAATGTTATATATCTCTAATGGGAACAAACCTCTCTCTCCCCAGACCCTGGAAGATGTTAGCTAGCCCTAATGGGAACACATTTCATCATCGGAGCACATGGAAATGTTAATTAAACACTTTAGGGTTAAGCCAATTATTTCCGTTCCTGCCAATCACAGGCCTCTCATTTTTGAAATGTCAGTGGTGCCAGGGAGCAGGGGGGGAAGGTAGAGGGCAAGTGAGGAGGAGCAAGAGTAGGAGTGGGGATATGATGGAATAATTAGGTTTTCTTGGTCAGGGAAGAAAGAGATGGAGAGAGGAGATAAGAAAGAGAAGAGATGGAGGGATGTGAGAGTGAGGAGAGAGAAGAGAGGGATAAGAGGAAAGAGAGTGTTTGTGTGCATGGCAGTGTGTTTGTGACGAGAGAAGAGGATAGACACAAAGGGTTCATGGTCCAACAGGGAAAGGTACTCAATGGGATGAGGAGCTTACATATGACCCCTGTATCAAAGGCCTTTTGTGGTATATCAGTGATTCCGTGAGAGACTGTGTTTGTGTGAAATGTGCATGTATGAATGTGTCACTAAAGTGGATGTTTATGTGTGAGTGTTTGTGTACACTACCGGTCAAAAGTTTTAGAACACCTATTTTATTTTTTACTATTTTCTACATTGTAGAATCATAGTGAAGGCATCAGAACAATGAAATAATGCATATGGAGTATGTAGTAACCAAAAAAGGGTTAAACAAATCAAAATACATTTTATATTTGAGATTCTTCAAATAGCTACCCTTGGCCTTGATGACAGCTTTGCACACTCTTGGCATTCTCTCAACCAGCTTCACCTGGAATGTGTTTCCAACAGTCTTGAAGGAGTTCCCACATATGCTATGCACTTGTTGGCTGCTTTTCTTTCACTCTGTGGTCCGACTCATCATCAAGGCAAAAGGTGGCTATTTGAAGAATCTCAAATAAAAAATATTTTTTACTTTGTTTAACAATTTTTTGGTTACTACATGAGCCCATATGCGTTATTTCATAGTTTTGATGTCTTAACTATTATTCTAAAATTTTTCAAAATAAATAAAAACCCTTCAATGAGTAGGTGTTCTAAAACTTTTGACCGGTAGTGTATATTGTAAATGTGTACTAAGTTACAACAATCACAACAGTACTGGCCAGAGCCTGAGTATCACTACGGACTCTAACAGCATACCACTACCACTATCCTTCTACCACTGTCCTTCTACCACTATACTTATACCACAATCCTTCTCCCACCACCCTTCTACCACAATCCTTCTACCACAATCCTTCTACCACAATCCTTCTACCTCTATCCTTCTACCGCTGTCCTTCTACCACTATACTTCTACCACAATCCTTCTACCACTATCCTTCTACCACTATCCTTCTACCACTATCCTTCTACCACTGTCCTTCTACCACTGTCCTTCTACCACTATCCTTCTACCACTGTCCTTCTACCACTATCCTTCTACCACTGTCCTTCTACCACTATCCTTCTACCACTATCCTTCCATCAATATCCTTCTACCACTATCCTTCTACCACTATCCTTCTCAGCCCAGCACACTGTGAGAAACTAGAACAGTGTGGGCCTATGAGCCAGCTAGCCTCTCATCCCGTTCTACCCCTCACAGCATCACAGCTTTTCATTCTTATTAATGCATTTATTTTTTACTTGCCAGGCTAGCTGGGCCTTAGAGAAGTGGAGCAGATTGAGCAGACCAGGCAGCGACAGGGGCAGGGGCTGGGACAGGGGCTGGGACATGGTAGGGACAGGGTCTGGGGCTGGGTCAGTGACAGAGACAGGGGCTTGGCAGGGGCTGGGACAGGGGCTGGGACAGGGGCTAGGACAGGGGTTTGGACAGGGTTTGGGACAGGGTCTGGGGCTGGCTCAGTGACAGGGACAGGGGCTGGGACAATGATTGGTGTTTAGCCTGTCTAAGGTCCTGTCACAAGCTCCTCTGATTGGCCGTTAAGGCTGTCAATCAGGTACCGGGTCACAGTCAGGTCTGATTGGAAAAGCAGCAGCAGCTCTAAACAAAAACAAAGTGGCTCTGTGCAGGGCCGGCATTGTGGGTGGGCCTTAGGGCGGCCTGCCCTACCGTACCTCCTGTCCCGTCCAAATAAAATATACAAATATTGATCATTTATCTGACTGAGACACGTGCCGACAGAAAGATGCATGAATCGCAGTTAAAGCATCCGAGCGAGCAAAACATCGCCCCTCTGTCTCAGTATGAGTAGACTATGTATCAGATGCTGTCTGGACCAAAAGAGTGTGGCATGTCATACTATTTCTGTCTAGACAGCATCAGATACATGGGCTACATTTAGAGGGGCGTTGCTTCACTCGCTCGGATGCTTTCTCTGATGATGTAAACTATACAGTATAAATACAGCACACAGCCATGCAATTTCCATAGACAAACACTGACAGTAGAATGGCCTTCCTGAAGAGCTCAGTGACTTTCAACGTGGCACCGTCATTGTTTGGTGCTGGAGGAATAATGGTTTGCCTGACCTCACTAATGCGCGTGGCTGAATGGAAGCAAGTCGCTGCAGCAAGGTTCCAACATCTAGTGGAAAGCCTTCCCAGAAGAGTGGAGGCTGTCATAGTAACAAAGGGGGGACCAACTCCATATTAATTCCCAAGATTTTGGAATGAGATTTTCAACGAGCAGGTGTCCAAATATGTTTGGTCATGTAGTGTAGTTATAGCAGAGAGTAAGAGACGAAGCGAGAGGGCTCACTCACCAAAATCTGTCCAGATTAAGCCCAATGCGTTTCTATGGGAATAATATGCAGACCTAAGCTTGTCGCCTGCCTTCCCGCCTTTGGGACAGAGACTCCCATTGTTAGGGCGGAGACATGAGCATCTCATCATTATATACAGTTCTGGTTTCAGCCTCTTGCAAATTGGAAAGGAAAGTTTGTGGGTGGACCGTGCACTGTTAGGATGCTGGATTTTCCTAAAGTAAATTGATGTTTTGCCAAAATTAAATAATTACTCCAGTCTAAATAAAATAATTCAAAATCCATCACTACGGAGCAAGATTTAGTCTCAGTGGATTGATAATTAGCTGTGAATTGTTTCAAATCACAGGTGTGTTTGGGAAGCCCACAATTTGGGTAGTGCGCGTGGCAATAGGTCTAGCTGACTGCGTTGTGGCTGTCAGAGAAAAGCATCTAAAGTATGTGTGAAGATAATGTGTCTTGAGTATCATTTAAAACATTGCATAAAGGATAAGGGGAGTGGGTGTGGTGAAGATATGGTGCGTCTCTAGAGTGCATGCATATGTAGGAAAGTGCCCATTTTGCAATATTTTTTTCTGATTGTCTTAACTCAGCACACAAATATTGATCAATGCAGCCTACTGCTGCATTGGCCTATTGGCTATCTCTGAGTTCTATACTCTCATTTCTTTAGCTGTCAATAGATCATAGTGTATCAATGTGTCTACATAGCAGAGGCTGTTGAATTTTAACTTTTAAATGTTTATCATTTTTCTTCCAATTTTTATGATTAACCACATGATAATGGTTTTGCGAAATAAAAAAGTAAATATTGAAATTAAACTGTTCCACAAAAATGTGCATATATAAATATTTATAACTGGCACGCAGATCGGTACAAATGGTAGGATAAATTGTAAACTTCCCCAAACATAAAACTGATGAGCTGCCTATTGTCTTTACTATTACAAGCATGTGCACACATAGGAGGTCCCGTGAAAAAACAGGCCCACCTATGGAAATCAAATGAGTCTGGCTCTGTGTGACCTGTTGTTGGCACTCACAAATTCCTGAGCTAAATATACAGAGCATGGCCTCACCACACACACACAAACACAAACACATAGCCACCATATACTGTAGCTCTGTAGCGCCAGTCTTCTCTGTGGTTAGGCTGAGCCAGGGTCATTGGTATGCAGGTGCACCGTGCTCTCGTTTAGCTGGGGCTTATTTCTCTGTGTCTGTTTGAGAGAGAGAGAGTGCCTCGTTCCAATGCTACTGGGAGCTGATCAGACATCAACGTTGATAAGCAAAGTGGCCCTCAGCAACAACAGTAATCCCCCTCTGTCTCTGTTTCTCTCTCTGTCTTTCCCTTTCTCTTTTTCTCTCTGTTTCTGTTTTTTCTCTCTGGTTTTACTCTCTATGTAACACTCTTTCCAGCTCTCTCATCTTCCTCTTTCTGTTTCTGTTTTCTCACTCTCTCTCTTTACCCTCTCTGCCTCTACTCTCTTTCTCTCTCCCCTTTCTCTCTTTGTTTTCTACCTTTAATTCCCTCCCTGGTTTTTCACATTTGCATCTCTGATTCTTTATACTTGTGTATGAATATGTTTCTGTATGTTGTCTTCTAGTATGAATAGTTATGCACAACCACCTGTACTGCTCACATTCACCTGGGAGCAAAGTGTGTTCTTGGTTACACTACCTTTCCAACTCCCTCTAGCTATATAATGTATATCATCCCTTTTTCAGGACCCTGTCTTTCAAAGATAATTCATAAAACTCCAAATAACTTCACAGATCTTCATTGTAAATGGTTTAAACACTGTTTCCCATGCGTGTTCAATGAACCATGAACAGTTAATGAACATGCACCTGTGGAACAGTCGTTAAGACACTAACAGCTTACAGATGGTAGGCAATTAAGGTCACAGTTATGAAAACTTAGGACACTAAAGAGGCCTTTCTACTGACTCTGAAAAACAGCAAAAGAAAGATGCCCAGGGTCCCTGCTCATCTGCGTGAACGTGCCTTAGGCATGCTGCAAGGAGGCATGAGGACTGCAGATGTGGCCAGGGAAATAAATTGTCCGTACTGTGAGATGCCTAAGACAACTCTACAGGGAGACAGGATGGACAACTGATTATCCTTGCAGTGGCAGACCACGTGTAACAACACCTGCACAGGATTGGTACACCCGAACATCACACCTGCAGGACAGGTACAGGATGGCAACAACAACTGCCCGAGTTACACCAGGAAGGCACAATCCCTCTATCACTGCTCAGACTGTCTGCAATATGCTGAGAGAGGCTGGAGGCCTGTTGTAAAGCAGGTCCTCACCAGACATCACCGGCAACAACGTCGTCTATGGGCACAAACCCACCGTCGCTGGACCAGACAGGACTGGCAAAAAGTGCTCTTCACTGACAAGTCTCGGTTTTGTCTCACCAGGGGTGATGGTCGGATTCGGATTTATTGTCGAAGAAATGAGCATTACACTGGGACCTGTTGGATCGGAGGGTGAGGCCTAGGGCCATTCCCCCCAGAAATGTCTGGGATCTTGCAGGTGCCTTGTTGGAAGAGTGGGGTAACATCTCACAGCAAGAACTGGCAATTCTGGTGCAGTCAATAACGAGTAGGTGCACTGCAGTACTTAATGCAGCTGGTGGCCACACCAGATACTGACTGTTACTTTGTTCAGGGACACATTATTCAATTTCTGTTAGTCACATGTCTGTGGAACTTGTCCAGTTTATGTCTCAGTTTTTGAATCTTGTTATGTTCATATAAATTACATATGTTATGTTTGCTGAAAATAAACGCAGTTGACAGTGAGAGGACGTTTCTTATTTGGCTGAGTTTATTCCTCATACACACTACCACATACTACTCATTGTGTGGTTCCATTTCTCTGTCCCTCTCCCTCCTCCTCTATCTTAGCCGTAAGGCAAAGATTATCAGGGCTTTATTGTGGCTTAAGTTAAAATGAATGAAGATACGTAGATGCACCAAGCTCTTCAGTACGGGCCATTCTACTGCCAATGTTTGGCTATGGAGATTGCATGGCTGTATGCTCGATTTTATACACCTGTCATCAATAGCAATAGCCGAATCCACCAATTTGAAGGATTGTCCTCATACTTTTTTTCATTGAGTGTAGAATGATTTGAAATACAACCTATTTATCATTATGAGTTCAGTGGCAAAGACGCTACCCAGGAAAGGGTTAAAGTTAGCTCATATACATATGTGCAGCCTCAGAAACAAAGTTCATGCGGTTAGTAATTTGCTAATCTTAGTTAATATACATATATTATCCATTACTGAGACTCACTGCTTTGATGATACAGCGGTAGGAATACAAGGATATAATATGTATAGAAAATACAGGAATGTCTAGGTGGTAGGTGTTGCTGTATATATTCAGAGCCATATACCTGTAAAGCTCAGAGAGGATCTCATGACAAGTGAAGTAGAAGTGCTGTGGTTGCAGGTTCACCTGCATCATCTGAAGCCTCTATCAAGGCATTATTGTGGCTTAAGTTGAGTGAAGATACATACCCCCCCTTCCCTCCTCCCTTTAGTTTTTTCCCCTCCCTCCCTTCCCTTTTTCCCTTTAGTTGTTTTCCCCTCCATCCCTTCCCTTTGCCTCCTTTTAATTTAAGCAGATGCTCCCTGCTCAGGATAATTCCATAATCCTTTAATCTCGGCCATTTTTCATAAAAATTAATTGGAAACAATTGCATGATGGATGGGCAAAATTTAATCAGACGGCTTTAAACGACATTGCTACCTGCCATGGAGGAGAGGAGGAGAGACTGTTCCGGGCAAGGTGGCAGGCAGTTGCAGGAGAGAGAAGGTTTGTGGCCGAATGACGCCCCTATGCTGTCTGCACTTCCAACGGCCTACACTGTGTGTGTGTGTGTTACACAACACAATATTACTGGCTGGCTACTGCAGACGCCAAGGGAAATCAGGTCTGAGGAAGGGACACAAGGAAGGTACAGTGAGGGAAAAAAGTATTTGATCCCCTGCTGATTTTGTACGTTTGCCCACTGACAAAGAAATTATCAGTCTATAATTTTAATGGTAGGTTTATTTGAACAGTGAGAGACAGGATAACAACAAAAGAATCCAGAAAAACGCATGTGAAAAATGTTATAAATTGATTTGCATTTTAATGAGGGAAATAAGTATTTGACCCCCTCTCAATCAGAAAGATTTCTGGCTCCCAGGTGTCTTTTATACAGGTAACGAGCTGAGATTAGGAGCACACTCTTAAAGGGAGTGCTCCTAATCTCAGCTTGTTACCTGTATAAAAGACACCTTTCCACAGAATCAATCAATCAGATTCCAAACTCTCCACCATGGCCAAGACCAAAGAGCTCTCCAAGGATGTCAGGGACAAGATTGTAGACCTACACAAGGCTGGAATGGGCTACAAGACCATCTCCAAGCAGCTTGGTGAGAAGGTGACAACAGTTGGTGCGATTATTCGCAAATGGAAAAAACACAAAATAACTGTCAAAATATCTCCCTCGGCCTGGGGCTCCATGCAAGATCTCACCTCGTGGAGTTGCAATGATCATGAGAACGGTGAGGAATCATCTCAGAACTACGCGGGAGGATCTTGTCAATGATCTCAAGGCAGCTGGGACCATAGTCACCAAGAAAACAGTTAGTAACACACTACGCCGTGAAGGACTGAAATCCTGCAGCGCCCGCAAGGTCCCCCTGCTCAAGAAAGCACATATACATGCCTGTCTGAAGTTTGCCAATGAACAGGACAACTGGGTGAAAGTGTTGTGGTCAGATGAGAACAAAATGGAGCTCTTTGGCATCAACTCAACTCGCCGTGTTTGGAGGAGGAGGAATGCTGCCTATGACCTCAAGAAAACCATCCCCACCGTCAAACATGGAGGTGGAAACATTATGCTTTGGGGGTGTTTTTCTGCTAAGGGGACAGGACAACTTCACCGCATCAAAGGGACGATGGACGGGGCCATGTACTGTCAAATCTTGGGTGAGAACCTCAGCCAGGGCATTGAAAATGGGTCGTGGATGGGTATTCCAGCATGACAATGACCCAAAACACACGGCCAAGGTAACAAAGGAGTGGCTCAAGAAGAAGCACATTAAGGTCCTGGAGTTGCCTAGTCAGTCTCCAGACCTTAATCCCATAGAAAATCTGTGGAGGGAGCTGAAGGTTCGAGTTGCCAAACGTCAGCCTCGAAACCTTAATGACTTGGAGAAGATCTGCAAAGAGGAGTGGGACAAAATCCCTCCTGAGATGTGTGCTAACCTGGTGGCCAACTGCAAGAAACATCTGACCTCTGTGATTGCCAACAAGGGTTTTGCCACCAAGTACTGAGTCATGTTTTGCAGAGAGGTCAAATACTTATTTCCCTCATTAAAATGCAATTCCATTTATAACATTTTTCACATGCGTTTTTCTTGATTATTTTTTTGTTATTCTGTCTCTCACTGTTCAAATAAACCTACCATTAAAGTTATAGACTGATCATTTCTTTGTCAGTGGGCAAACGTACAAAATCAGCAGGGGATCAAATACTTTTTTCCCTCACTGTACACACAAACACAAACAGACAAACAGACCAGGGTTGGGGTCAATTCAAATTGAGGCAGTCAATTCAGGAAGTTATTTGAATAAAAAATGTAATAAACGTTTGAAATAAATGTCATTGAAAATATATGCTATTTTATCAATTATTGAATTGGAATCCCATTGTACTTCCTGAATTGACTGACTTCAATTCGAATTGACCCATCCCAACAACAACCAGGCCTGGTATACCACCACTATGCTACGAATTTACCACGACTTCATCATCATTCCTTCTCCACTACCACTACAATTTATCATCACTACACCCAGAATGGCCAGCATTCCACCCAGACAGACCATCACTTCACCCAGAGAGACCAGCACTCCGCCCAGATTGGCCAGCAACCCCTGTCTCCATTGCCCCCCACTCAATACCCCATCCCACTACCCCTCATGCTGACAGGACAGCACCCCCCCACCCCAATACCTCCCAAGCTGACAGGACAGCATCCCCCCACGCCACTACCCCCCATGCCGGCAGGACAGCACACCCCTGCACCATTGAGACCAACAGTCCAGCAATATAGCTATGCAGAAGTGGCACAAAGAATAGAGCATCCTGCTACAGCCGAGCTAAACCAGATAAGGCATCTCTGATGAACATAATCTGCAAAAAAAATCCATTAATTCCTTCTTTGTTATCATCAGAAATACACAAAATGGTCAAAGATATGTGGACACCTGCTCGTCGAACATCTCTTTCCAAAATCATGGGCATTAATATGGAGTTGGTCCCCCTTTTGCTGCTATAACAGCCTCCCCTCTTCTGGGAAGGTTTTCCACTAGATGTTGGAATGTTGCTGTGGGCACTTGCTTCCATTCAGCCACAAGCACATCAGTGAGGACAGACACTGATGTTGGGCGATTAGGCCTTGCTTGCGGTCGTTGTTCCAATTCATCCCAAAGGTGTTCGATGGGGTTGAGGTCAGGGTGCTGTGTAGGCCAGTCAAGTTCTTCCACACTGTTCTCGACAAACCATTTCTGTATGTACCTCACTTTGTGCATGGGGGCATTGTCATGCTGAAACAGGAAAGGGCCTTCCCCAAAATGTTGCCACAAAGTTGTAAGTACAGAATCATCTAGAGTGACATTGTATGCTGTAGAGTTAAAATTTCAATTCACTGGAACTAAGAGGTATGGGCCTAGCCTGAACCATGAAAAACTAAGATTACGTATGTAACCACGGTCATGTGAGATATATGGATCACTCCAATATATTGGTATCACTCTGCGGCGGAGGGATACATCTGAGGTGAGGATTTACAGATTTACTCCCGTGTACACCTGTGTCATGGCCGGGCTCCGCCCTATATATCGACCCCATGGCAGTGACACACGTTCTCTACATCATTTTTGGAGTGATCCATATAGCTCACATAACTGTGGTTACATACGTAACCTTCGTTATGTTTCACTATATTGGATCACTCCAATATATTGGTATACCCGTACCAGATTTTATCGGCGCTAGAGGGATCTGGCCAGCCAGCGGCGAAGTCCCAGTGTGTGCCGGCACAGTCCCGGCACAGTCCCCGGAAGGGGAGGCGACCCAGATTGGCCAGCAACCCCTGTCTCCATTGTCCCCCACTCAATACCCCATCCCACTACCCCTCATGCTGACAGGACAGCACCCCCCCACCCCATTTACCTCCCAAGCTGACAGATCTGGCCAGCCAGCGGCAAAGTCCCAGCGCGGGATCGAGACGCAGGGGCCGTCAATGTGGAAGGGGGGTCCCGGGCACAGTCCCCAGAAGGGGAGGCGGTGCCCAGGACCGCTGAACCAACCGCAGAGGGAGGTGCCACATTTACCCGATAGTACCTAGCAAAGGTGCAAGAGGAGTCCCAGCTGGCCGTAGCAGCGTTGAATGTGCCAACACAGATCCCAACACTGCCCTGCCAGCCAGGCGGTATGCTGTCGTAATCGAGTCCACGATCCAGTGAGAGAGACTCTGCTTTCCCAGGACTCTCTCAATATAGCAGATGAAGAGCTGGTCTGTTGTTCTCACTGACTGTGTCCTCTCCACATAGGCAGCCAGTGCCCGCACAGGGCACAGCATGCCGGAGGGAGGCCCAGACTCCCCCAACACTGCAGGGTGGTTGTAAGCAGACAGGATAAAAGGGATGTTCACATGCCTGTCTGACAGAACCTTCGGGAGGAATGAAGGGTTGGGGCAGAGAGATATATACTCCTCCCACTGGGGTCCATCCGGTAGCACTCAGAACTTACCGAAAGAGCATGGAGCTCAACCACTCTCTTCATGGAAGTAATCGCTCCAAGAAAGCCACTTTCATGAAGGCAGACTTCAACGGTTCGAAGGGTGGCTTTGCCAAAGCTGCCAAGACCACATCCAGATCATAGCTGGACGCAGGCAACGAACCACCTTCATAAACCAGGAGACCAAGGGATGGCGCCCCACTGGCCTGTCCATCCACCTCACATGGCAGGCAGATATAGCGGCCAAATACCCTCTCAGTGTAGAGGCTGCCAAGCCCTCATCCAAGCGAGACAGCAGGTATTGGAGGACATACTGCACCCCGCATGACTCGGGCACAACCTCAATACCAGTGCACCAAGAGCAGAACAACCGCCAGCACAACTGGTATTCTGCGGTTGTAGCCGGTGCTCTTGCGCTCTGCATGGTGTTCATTACGCCCTCCTGTAGTCCTAATGTGGACCGTTGGTGATGTTCAGCGGCCAAGCCCACAGACTGAGGCGGTGCGGTCTCGGATGCCACAGAGTTCCCCCGGCCTGAGACAGCAGGTCGGGTCCCAGGGGCAGTTGCCAAGGTGTCCCAAACAACAGGGACAGGAGAAGGCTGAACCAGGGTCCTCTGGGCCAGTATGGGGTGGTACTGCCAATGAGCTGGGTGAACAGGAACATGGAAGTACACATCCCTCAGATCCAGGGTCACAAACCACTGGTCCCTGGACACGGCCTGCAACACGCGGGCTGGGGACAGCATGTGGAACCTCAGTACCTTCAAGTACCCATTGAGGTTTCGGGGGCCAGAATTGGTCGAAACCCTCAGTCTCTTTCTGGGACCAGAAAGAAACCACCTAGCCATTCTGATGTCTCGATCCTGCTGATGGCACCCTTGTCCAGGAGTGAGGAGATCTCCAGACGCAGGGTTTTCTTCTTCAGGGGGTTGGCAACTGTGGTGACACAAATGCCCCTAAAAGATAGGGTCCGGCACTGGAATTGGAGTTGGTACCCCTCGAGCATTGTGGACAACACCCAGGGGGACTCCACACCCTCCTCCCACTTTGCCCTTTGAGACCGGGAGAAGCGGCCGAGGCCGGGGAAGGGTGTGTCAGGGGTCTGCCGGGGCCCGCCTCTCCTCTGGCGCCCCGAGCACCTGGGTATCCCAGGCACGTCCCTGTGACGGTTGACAGGTTGTTGCTGCACCGCACGCTGTGCACCTCCCCGCTGTTGTCCCTCAGCACGAGGCGATGGGGCAGGAGAGGGACCCCACCGTCGTTCGGGTGCAGGTGGGTGGTGACGGGCCGACCCGGGGTCTGAGGAGGCAGCATGAACCGTCTCAGGGTCTCCTGGTCACAAACCTTATCGGTCTGCTCCAGAATGTCATCAACCCCTGGGCTAAACGTCAGCCCTGGGGTGATGGGGAGAGTGGAAAAAGGGAAAGCAGGCAAGACACCTCCATCGCTTCCCGGAGGAGCTCCTCTGTGCCCTCCTGCATCCGGGGCTGCATTGGTAAGGCGGCAAAGTGTGGGCAGAGGGACCCATATGTAGCTTTCAAGTCTGCATCAAAGACTCTGGGGGGGTCCCAGCTTCAGTCGCGGGTTCCGCCCTATAATCTCCCAGTCCGGAAGGACCATGGCAGCTATCATGGTGTCCATGGTCAGGTACTCTCGGAGGCTGAGTGACTCTGCTCCTGCAACATAACTCCATGGTCCAGTCTCTGCTGTGTGTCGGGAAATGCCCCCTGACAGAGGCCCAGTTCTCCTGCAAGGCCTCGCGGAACAGCAGAGATGGGGACAGATGAAGGGTCATCACTGTCCACCAGTTTGATGTCCAGTGCAGCGGCTACCCGAGTTATTCGGCTCCTCATAGCCTCTTGGAAGCCCCGCTTCCGGCTTCTGATGGCCTGTCAGCCTGGTAGCCCCGCTCACAGTGGTGAACAGTGCCAGCATCGTCCCCCAGGAACAGTCTATCACTGGCCAACAGGAAACAGCTATCGTTGCCATCAAAGCTATCAACCTCCTGATGCAGGGCATGCGCCCTCCGTTCAAGGTGGTCCTAGAGGTCCGACTCCTGCCCCCGTCCAGGACTGGCAGCAGATGGGCTCTGCCGGCGGTGGCTCTGGCGACACTTCCTGGAAGGACTACTAGGCCCAGGAGAGGGACTGACAGCTTGCTGGCGCACCACTACTCCTGAGGGAGGGAGCTCATCCCCAGCCAGTGCAGTGCATATACACAAGGTATATGCACTGCACTGCCATCCCCCCTGGATACCACCATCGCACCTGTCACAAAAGGAAGCCATAAGTTCAACCAACCCAGCAGGGGTCCGACGCCCTGGGAGAGCTTATGTCGTGACCCGCTTGGAGGAATAGGAACCCGGTGAGGGATAAATTACCCAGTACCGCTGCAAAAAACTGAGTTGTAGTGTAACGCTAACAAAACACAAGTACGACAAACCACGGGCGGAAGATACAGATCAACCACACGCAGCAAGTGGAGCACTCAAGAGGATGGGCTCGCCATGTGGTCGGCTGCTCCAGGCTGCAAACAGCCAGTGAGTATACTTCCACGCAAAATATTACACTTACCAGTGACTTACCAAGCAAACTTAAGAAAGTTTGTACCTCATATGGACAACCGCCGAGAAAATGAAAGAGAAAGTGTGTCACAGCCATGCGGTCTATATATAGGGGTGGACCTCAGCCTTGACACAGTTATACACTGGAGTAAATCTGTAAATCCTCACCTCAGATGTATCCCTCCGCTGCGGAGTGATACCATTATAATGGAGTGATCGATATAGTGAAACATAACAGCCCCAGACTATTATTCCTCCTCCACCAGGAGGAGGCATCCGCCAAACCCAGATTTGTCCGTCATACTGCCAGATGGTGAAGCGTGATTCATCACTCCAGAGAACGCTTTTCTGCTGCTCCAGAGTCCAATGGCATCGAGCTTTACACCACTCCAACCAACACTTGGCATTGCGCATGGTGATCTTAGGTTTGTGTGCGGCTGCTCGGCCATGGAAACCCTTTTCATTAAGATTCTGATGAGCAGTTGTTGTGTTGTGCTGACGTTGCATCCAGAGGCAGTTTGGAACTCGTAATGAGTGTTACAACCGAGGACAGACGTTTTTTAATCGCTACGCGCTTCAGCATTCGACTGTCCCTTTCTGTGAGTTTGTGTGGCCTACCACTTCTTGGCTGAGCCGTTGTTGCTCCTAGATATTTCCACTTCACAATAACAGAACTTACAGTTGACCGGGGCAGCTCTAGCAGGGCAGAAATCTGATGAACTGACTTGTTGGAAAGCTGGCATCCTATGACGGTACCACGTTGAAAGTCACTGAGCTCTTCAGTAAGGCCATTCTACTGCCAATGTTTGTCTATGGAGATTGCATGGCCGTGTGCTCAAATTGATACACCTGTCAGCAACGGGTGTGGCTGAAAGCCAAATCCACTAAAATCCAAGTCCATATACTTTTGCCATGTAGTTCAGTTTTAGATACAGTGAGGGAAAAAAGTATTTGATCCCTTGCTGATTTTGTACGTTTGCCCACTGACAAAGAAATGATCAGTCTATAATTTTAATGGTAGGTTCATTTGAACAGTGAGAGACAGAATAACATAATAACATATCCAGAAAAACGCATTGTGAAAAATGTTATAAATTGATTTGCATTTTAATGAGGGAAATAAGTATTTGACCCCCTCTCAATCAGAAAGATTTCTGGCTCCCAGGTGTCTTTTATACAGGTAACGAGCTGAGATTAGGAGCACACTCTTAACTACTTACGGAGTGGTGGGGCGCTAGTGGTGGGCCCACTCCCGACACTACCCGGTGAAATGCAAGGCGCCAAATTCAAAAGTTGAATTATTAACTTCTTAGGGAGCGGCTCCCGAGGTGACGGTTTTGGAGAGTCTGGCGTGCCCAAAGTAAAATGCCACCCACTCAGGCCCAGAAAATAGGATATGCACATAATTAGTACTATTGGATAGGAAACACTCTGATGTTTCTAAAAGTGTTAACCTAATGTCTGTGAGTGTAACAGAACAGAAATAGCAGGCGAAAACACGAGAAAAATCTATCCGGAATTAATGTTTTTTGTCACATTGGCTCTGTTTGACAGTCTCCCTATTGAGTTCTATGGCAAGAAGCTCCGAGATTTCAGTACTTATGGCTTCCACTAGATGTCAACAGTCTATATATAAAGCCTCAGAGAGATTGGAGGAAGCAGGTAGAATAGGGAAAGGAAATGGCCAAGGTAGCTCAGATGTCAACAAGTTTTCTCGTGCGCTAGTCTGGATGCGCGCCCAACTTTATTTTACTTATATAACGTTTAGGTGACCATCCGAGTGAAATATTATCGCTCATATTCATAAAAGGATAGCTAAGGATGCATTTTAACTGGTATTTGATTTGTTTAGGAAAAGTTTATAGGTATATTTGAACGCGTTCTCTTCACGGTTCTATGGGCGATTCGACGTTGGATTTTCTGAACATTACGCACCAACCAAACAGAGATTTATGGATATAATAAATGACTTTTTCTAACAAAAGAACCATGGATTGTCTTCGTGGACACTTGGGAAGCCCTCAGCAGAAGTTCTTCAAAAGGTAAGGGATTTGTTTTCGCTGTGAAATGTGTTTTCTGTGAACCGTGAAGGCTTATGAATTTATGGTAATGGGAAAATATGTGGGGTGCTATCCTCAAACAATCAAATGTGGTGCTTTCGCCGTGAAGCCTTTTTGAAATCTGACAACGCTGTGATATTGCCAAGAAGCAGAGCTTTTGATGACTATGAAACACTTGTATATTGATGCATGTTTAATAATTCAACTTTTGGATTTTGAATTTGGCGCTTTGCATTTCACCGGGTAGTGTCGGGAGTGGGGCGCTAGCGCTCCTTAAGAAGTTAAGAAACTAACTGTGAGAACTGTTTGTGTCCCCTGGATCGATGATGAGTTGAAAAATGGTATGGTTCAAAGAAATTATGCAAAAAGGTGGCAAACAAGTCAGGCTACTCAGCTAAATACTGTCGATTTAGAAATGTTGTGACTAAACTTCACAAAAAACACATTATATTACCAAATCAAGATAAATGACATAAAAACTATGGGAAAATACTTTGGAGCACCTTAAATTATATTATGGGAAGAAAACCCAATTAATATCCATTGTTCATTGAAGTTGATGGGTCATTTATAACAAAACCTTTTGATATAGGCAAACATTTCAATGACTATTTCACTGGTAAAGTGGACAAAGTGAGAAGTGAAATGATAGCGTTGAACAGTGAACCATCATAGTTGTGTATTGAAGTTCTAATATTGAAAGAGAAGGATTGTTGTTTTGAATTTGTTCAAGTTTCTGTGGAAGAGGTGAAAAAAACTATTGCTATCCATCAATAATGATAAGCTACCAGGTATAGACAACCTAGATTGGAAACTATTGAAAATGGTAGCAAACTATTGCCACTTCTATTTTCCATGTCTTTAACCAAAGCCTAAAGGAGTGTGTGTGTCCACAGGCGTTGAAGGAAGCTAAAGTAATTCCACTGCCTAAAAATATTAAAGCACCCTTTGCTGGCTCTAACAGTCAACCAATCAGTTTGCTGCCTGTTCTTAGTAAACTGATGGAGAGAATTGTGTTTGAACAAGTTAAGTACTGACTTTCAGAATGCATATAGGGAAGGCCACTTAACTTGTACTGCACTGACTCAGATGACTGATTGGCTAAAATAGATAATAATTAGATCATAGTTGGAGCTGTATTGTTAGATTTCATATTATTGATCATAATTTGTTATTGAAAAAACCCACTTGTTCTGTCTTTACATCACCTGCCATCACATGGTTGGAGAGTAACTTACCCAATAGAACCCAGAAAGTATTTTTCAATGGAAGCTTCTCTGATATGTACAGTGCGGTATCCCTCAGGGTAGGTGCCTTGGGCCGTTACTCTTTCCTATTTTACAAATGATTTGCCACTTGTCTTACAAGAAGCTAAAATTACTATGTATGCTGATGATTGCACCTACTGCCAGTGAGCTCACTGAGACTCTTAGCAAGGAGTTACAGTCAGTGTCAGAATCAGTAATTAAAAATAAACTGGTCTTAAATACATCTAAACCAAAAGCATTGTATTTGGTTATTAAAAGCATTATCTTAGACCTAAACCTCAACTGGAGTTTTGTATAAAGGGTTTGACCATTGAACAAGTTGAAGAAGCTGGACTCCTTGTAGTAACATTGGATGGTCAATTATCATGGTCAAGTCATATTGACAAAGTGAAGATGGGGAGAGGTATGTCGGTTAGAAAAATATGTTATGTGTTTTTGACACAAAGATCAACTGTACTTGTTGTTCAGGTTCTGATCTTGTCCCATCTTTATTATTGGTCAGGTGCAGAAAAGAAATACCTAGAAAAGGTGTATCACAGTGCCTCTCCTCTTTCTAAATACCTAATTTAACTGTACTGTATATTAGAATATGAAAATGTGTATATGAATAGTGTGTGTCTTTCCAATATGTATATATGAATTGTTTGTGTCTTTCCAATATGTATATATGAATTGTGTGTTTCTCTATTTTTATCCAATGTAAAAAACACAATTTTAAATTTCACTACATAGGACCGAATCCAGGTGGTGGGTCACATTTGTTGATACCTTTTTTTATCAACGTCAACCTTGCGGGAGGATCTAAAGGAGATTTATTTCTGTGCGGCTGCAGTCTTTTATTTATTGCCAATGTCATTTGTTTTCAAGTGCTGTTATGGGGTCGAGCTTTTGTTTTTCCAACCAGACTGTCCCTTTTCTCCAGGACACAAATGACTCATTGTGAACCAGGGAACCGACCTTGATCCGTTTAAATGGAATGAAATACGAATTGTGCCTTATCTGTTAGCTTTCAGGTGCGGCTGCATTTTAAAGGCCACCCTATTCCCTATATAATGCACTTCTTTAGACCAGAGCCTATGGTGCTCAGGATAATCCCTGGTCAATAGTAGTGCACTATATAGGGAAGGTGCCATTTGGGATGCAGATAGGGTTTTCTAAGGCTTGAGATTGTAGTCCACCATCCATAATGAAATGAAATACAATTTTATTATGATGATCACGTGATGGTCATGTGACATTCTATCCCGCTGTGGTGTCTCAGGCGTGAATGTCAGTAGCAGTGTGGTGTTATAAAGTTGCGTTTCCACATCGTTTCGCCTCCGCTCACGGTGACCCCCATGCGCAGTAACACACCAGAGCCTGAGCACAGCTGCACATCCAGAAAAACACCTTTCTTTCTCTCCTGTTTTCTCTCCCCCACTCCTCCTCTTGTAACATTTTTTTATTTATTTCACCTTTATTTAACCAGGTAGGCTAGTTGAGAACAAGTTCTCATTTACAACTGCGACCTGGCCAAGATAAAGCAGAGCAGTGCGACACAAACAACAACACAGAGTTACACATGGAATAAACAAGCGTACAGTCAATAACACAATAGAGAAAAAAAAAGTCTATATACAGTGTGTGCAAATGGCGTGGGGAGGTAGGCAATAAATAGGCTATAGTAGCGAGGTAAATTACAATTTAGCAGATGATGATGTGCAAGTAGAGATACTGGTGTGCAGTATCTCTCTCTCTCTCTCAATTCAATTCAAAAGGCTTTTCTATCTCTCTCCTCCCCTATCTCTCTCATCTCTCTCTCTCTACTCCCCCCCCTCTCTCTCTCTTTCTCTCTCTCCCTCCCTCTCCCTCTCTCTGACACTCTCTGACCCCTCATCCCCCTGTCTCTCTCCACTCCCTCTCTCGCTCTCTCTCTCCTCCTCTCTTCTACTTTTCTTCAGTGAACCTCTCGTAAAGTGCTTTATGTAGTAGAGTTAATGCAGTTGTTATTTTCAGGTCGCTAGTTAAATACATAAAAGTGTAATTACATGTGAATGGTTCCCTGGCTGTATTTCACTCTGTCCCAGTGATAACAGCATTGAAATAGCACCCCCATTCCTATAGGAGATTTATGTGGGGTCCTCATCCCCCTGACCTTGTGTTAAGATATGGTATAAATGGGGTAAATTAACTACCTAGTTACCAAGTCTCAATCAGTACTCAAGATAAGACCCAGATGCAGACAGTTAGAGTCACAGATGTTTATTGACCCAAACAGCGGGCAGGCAAAAGACAGGTCAAAGGCAGGCAGAGGTCCGTAGTCCAGGGCAGAGTCAATAAGGTACAGAACAGCAGGCAGGCTCGGGGTCAGGACAGGCAGAGGTTCGTAAATGGGTCAGAGTCAGGCAGGTACAGAACGACAGGCATGCTCAGGGTCAGGGCAGGTAGAATGGCCAGAACTGGGGAAACTAGGGAACAGAACTTGAGAAAGCAGGGAGATGGGAAAACACGCTGGTAAGACCTGACATGACAAGACAAACTGGCAACATACAGAGAACACAGGTATAAATACACTGGGGATAATGAGGAAGGATGACACCTAGAGGGGGGTGGAGACAAGCACAAGACAGGTGAAACAAATCAGGGTGTGACAGTCTCAGTCTAATCTGTCTTCTTTTTTAGGTGATGAGTGTTTATTACTCTGATTTATAACATTTTGTTAACCTCTAGGGGATCATTGCACGACTTGACCGTTTTGGAGAGCCTGGCGTGCCCAAAGTAAAATGCCTCCCATTCAGGCTCAGAAAATAGGATATGCACATATTTGGTACCATTGGATAGGAATCACTCTGAATTTTCCAAAGCTGTTAACCATTTGTCTCTGAGTAAAACAGAACGGATATGGCAGGCAAAACCCCGAGGAATTTCTGTCCTGGAGAAAGTGGTTTTCACAGAGTGCCTCATTTGGAACCCCTCCCTCATGAAAATGCCCATATAAGGGCATATGAATGCAGTACCTATCGCTTCCTCTGGATGTCAACAGTCTCGAGAAAGTGTTTTGATTCTGTTCAGATGAAATAGAGCAGAGAAGAAGAGGGAATAAGGAAGTGTCCCTTTGGAACTCTATAGGACTGGATGCCTGCTCTCGGGAAGCGCGCACTGTGTTTTTTTCCGTCTTTAGAGCTCAGTTTATATTCCGGTTGATTTATTATAGTAAATATACGTAAAAGTGTTCCTAAGGATACATTTAAAATGATGTTTGATTGTTCTTGGACAAGTTTATAGGTTTAATTTGAACGAGTTCTAGTCACGTTTCAATGGAGTAGTCGACGCTGTAGTTTCTGATTATAACGCGTGAACCAAATGGAGATTTATGGATAAAATACATGACTTTTTCTAACAAAAGAACTATGGATTGTCTTCGTTGGACACTTAGGAAGACAGAAGTTCAGCAGAAGTTCTTCAACAGGTAATTGATTTGTTTTCGCTGTGAAATGTGTTATGTGTGTGCCAAGCTGGCTAATGAATTCATGGCTATGGGAAAAGTATGTGAGGTGCTACCCTCAAACAATCAAATGTTGTGCTTTCGCCGTAAAGCCTTTTTGAAATCTGACAACGCTGTGATATTGCCAAGAAACAGATTTTTTATGAGTATGGAACACTTGTATATTGGTGGATGTTTAATAATTCACCTTTGGATTTTGAATTTGGCGCCTTGCATTTGACCTGGTAGTGTCGGGAGTGGGGCGCTAGCGCCCCAGTGATCCCTGAGCGGTTAATCTAATATATAACGCTGTGTCTTGTTGGGATCTTGTAGCATGTTTTATAATATAGAATTCATATGGATATTTGTATACATTTGCTAAGGACAGATTTATGTACTGTAGTGTTTTTTGTAAGGAACATAAACATTTTGTCCTTTGAAAACATGCTCAGTTCATTAATTACTTGCGCGCTCCCGACACAACCTGATGAAATGTAAGGCGCCAAATTCAAAATCCAAAAGTTGAATTATTTAACATTCATCAATATACAAGTCTTGCATAGTCATCAAAAGCGCTGATTCTTGGCAATATCACAGCGTGGCCAGATTTCAAAAAGGCTTTACGGCGAAAGCACAACATTTTATTGTTTGAGGATAGCACCTCCAATATTTATGCATTAGCATAAATTCATATCCAGCGCGGGTCACACAAAACCCATATAAGAGTTAAAATAAATCACTTACCTTTCGAAGAACTTCTGCTGAGGGCTTCCCAAGTGTCCATCGAAGACATCCAATGGTTCTTTTGTTAGAAAAAGTCATTTATTATATCCATAAATCTCCGTTTGGTTGGCGCGTTATGATCAGAAAATCCACCGTCGAGTCGCCCGTTGAACCGTGAAGAGAACACGTTCAAATTATACCTATAAACTTTCTCCAAACAAATCAAACATAATTTTTAATGTATCCTTAGGTATCCTTTTATGTATATTTACTGTAATATTTCAACCGGATGATAACGTGAACGATAGGAAAGGAAAATAAAGTGGGGCGCGCTCACAATCTCGCGCCCGTGAAACGTTGTTGACAAATGTGGTCCCTTCACTATTTCCTCTTCCTATCTGTTCTGCTTAGTGCTAAAGCCTCCAAACACTGTATAAAGACTGTTGACATCTAGTGGAAGCCATAGGTACTGCAGTCTAGGAGCTGGATCCCATGTAATTCAATAGGAAGACTATCAAACAGAGGAAAAGTCACACCCAAAAACATTCTGGACAGAAATTCCTCGGTTTTTCGCCTGCTATATCAGTTCTGTTATACTCACATACATTATTTTAACACTTTTAGAAACTTCCACGTGTTTCCTATCCAATAGTACTAATTATTTGCATATCCTATTTTCTGGGCCTGAGTGGCAGGCATTTTACTTTGGGCATGCCACACTCTCCAAAACCGTCACCTCTGCTGCAGTTAATATAAGGTCATATGGTCAAAGGTTAGTGATGTCACAGCCCTCAACCGCAGAGCGCACAGGTATAGGGTGAAG
This sequence comes from Hucho hucho, assembly GCA_003317085.1. NCBI lineage: Eukaryota > Metazoa > Chordata > Actinopteri > Salmoniformes > Salmonidae > Hucho > Hucho hucho. Next base: position 41,701 of record QNTS01003779.1, on the reverse strand, counting down.
TTGCCCCTAGATGCTGATCTTGGGTCAGTTTTGCATTTCCCCATTAGTGGTTGGGGAGGGGAAGCTGATCCTAGATCTGTACCTAGGGAAAACTTCACCCTGGATCCAATATAGCTCACTACCTCAAAGAAGGAGAGGATGCCATTGAAGTCCTGACCCTGTCTGGACACGCTGAGTGAGACATAGAAATACAATCACACAATATTTACTTGAATGAAAATTGTGCATTCTAGTAATTATATTTCTACAGAGTAAAGTTCAGCTGTAGTAGCATGCATATTAGATAAGGTATGGAAGCTATAGCCGGGCTGGCCGAGTAGGTCGTAAAGTTTAACTGTAGTGGCATGCATACAACGTGACACACACACGCCTGGGCTGTGCAGTGGGCACCATGCCTGTGATTCATGGGTAGCCAGCTGTCTGCAGTGGGCACAGGGTACCATACCACCTCTACTGAGTGCCACAGAGACTCACCATAGCTGGCAGCTGTCTAGCGTCGGCATCGGGCTATGGGCACCACCTCCATAGCACACCACAGAGGCTCTCCCTGCAGCACGTCAGGGGGTACTGGGCACCACCTCCTTTACTGTGTGCCACAAAGACACACCCTGGCCTGGCCTGTAGCAGCTGTCTGCCTCTGGGTGGGTTAGTAGATAGTTACTTGAATTGTTACTGAGTCTGTATATAATCTTTAGAGCATCTGCAAATGGAATAGCCAAGTGTTACCAGAAATCCTACATGAGCTCTTACAAGAAAAACACCATTAGAACAGCAAGAAAGTTCAGAACAAGTGGGATTGTTGCAAGTGGGATATACTGTAGAAAGGATATCTTGTAAATAAATAAGAATACTACTGTAAATCCTTTGCTGAAATACTGGGTAAAGTTAAATCCAGATGACGCATTTATATGTCTCTTCTTTAGCCACTACATCCTCACTTGGAATATAGCATTAGTATGTGGTCTCATCAGTGGAGGCTGCGGCGGGGCGGATGGCTCATAGTAATGGCTGGAACGGTGCAAATGGAATGGCATCTAACACATGGAAATCATGTGTTTGATGAATTTGATTACATTCCAGCAATTCCACTCCAGCCATTACCACGAGCCTGTTTTCCCCAATTAAGGTGCAACCAACCTCCTGTGGGTAACGTCTAGTTTTAGTGGTTGAATTAGAATGAGGTCACATCTAGTGGTCACATCGGTGGTTGTATTAGTGTTCCTGGCACAGTTCTGAAAGCACTGTGGTTTTGTTTCTCTCATTGTTTGTTCAAGTTTACTCAGCCTCGATTTGTCACAGAGATATCCTTGGTAACGAAACAGGGCCCAGTAGGCCAGGCTGTTCAGTCTTGTATAGACTAATTAATATTTTTCAAGGTGCACCCTTCTGGGGGTCCATGTTAGTACATTGCTGATTGGTAATTGGCTCTCTAGATGATCTCAGGAAGATAAATGTGATTTGATTTACTACACTATGCCCATTGTTCCCTACTCTTATTAAAAATAAAGGTGCAAGTTAGAACCAAATAAGGTTATTGAGAGCGATGCCATAGGGGAACCATTTTAGGGTTCTTTAAAGAACCATACAAAAATCCCAAACCAGAAATGTTTCGGCCCTCCAGGACCGGAATTGAACAGCCCTGCTGTAAAGTGCCTTTCGAGTGAATTTTAGCGTTACCAGTACCACCCATGACTATGTTTGCTAGTGACAGAGACATGTCTGTTGCATTCATTCATGTGAGATCCAAGTGAATATGTTATCACTGAAATTAAATTATTTAATACAATACATATTTCATAAAGCCTTCTTTTGAGGGCCTAGTTTTACCCTAAAACAGTGGCCTGAAACGCATAGTTTACAGGCCAGATCAGGCCTGTAAATCACATTATGCTGGCTTGCAAAGTAATGTGTAGTTCCTATTGTAATCCAGCAAGAGTGCGGAGGGATATCCAACATTATTCACCTGTAACCTGCATTCAGAATGACAGCTAGAGTTGGGAAGAATAAGATATGAGACTACCTTTAACATCTAAACTGGTGCAACCATTTCAGTAATGGGTGCAATAAGTCAAAGTAACAGACTGGAAAAATGTATGTGATTTATATTTGAGTAGCATAAGATTAATTCATCAATCAATGTACGTGCAAAAACAAAGGTATTGAAACAAACAATTATAAAAAATCTTCCTGCAATAGACTATGCTGGGAAATATGATCATGATGGGTGTTGTTTTGGTTCAACTCTCGTTATTAATGCCAACAATTGGGTTATTTTACACCACTGAGTGTTGATTTGACTCTTTACAGTGTTAATTTAACTCTTGAATCAACACTAGAAATCTTACACAAAAAAATCAACACTAGTTAACATTGGCCAATTTGCTGTGCGCTATGAAAGGGACACATCTGCATGCTTCCATACATTACAAGAACCTTTTAAGATTCTGAAGAATCGTAGATGCCACATCAAGAACCCCACACTTAACTCAAAGGTTCTTTATTGGCCACAAGTTCTCCAAGGAACCTTAAGAGCTGAGGAATCACTTTTTTTCTTCAGTGTAGGCCATGTGTGTGGGGGGGTGATGTGAGTGTGTATCACATTTTATTCATCCCAAGCATCATAATCAACAGGTGTAGACTAACAGTGAAATGCTTACTTATTGGACGTTCCCAACAATGCAGAGAGAAATAAAATAGAGAAATAATAGAAAAAGTAAAACACGTAATAATAAAAGTAATAATAAATACACAATGACTAACAAAAACTTGGCTATATACAAGGGATACCAGTACAGAGGGGATACGAGGCAATTGAGGTAGATATGTACATACTGTTTAACTAGGAATGAAGTGACAGATAATAAACAGTAGCAGCAGCATATGTGATGAGTAAAAAATGGTCAATGCAGATAGTAAAGGTAGCTGTTTGGTGAACTATTTAACTAACTATTTAGCAGTCTTATGGCTTGGGGGTAGAAGCTGTTCAGGGTCCTGTTGGTTCCACATTTGGTGCATTGGTACCGCTTGCTGTCTATGACTTGGGTGGCTGCAGCCTTTGACAATTTTTGGGGCCTTTCTCTTACACCACCTGGTAAAGAGGTCCTGGATGGCAGGGAGCTCGGCCCCAGTGATTTTTTATTTTATTTAACCTTTATTTAACCAGGTAGGCAAGTTGAGAACAAGTTCTCATTTACAACTGCGACCTGGCCAAGATCATGCAAAGCAGTTGGACACATACAACAACACAGAGTTACACATGGAGTAAACAAACATACAGTCAATAATACAGTAGAAAAACAAATCTATATACAATGTGTGCAAATGAGGTAAGATAAGGAACGTAAAGGCAATAAATAGGCCATGGTGGCGAAGTAATTACAATAAAGCAATTTAACACTGGAATGGTAGATGTGCAGTAGATGAATGTGCAAAGTAGAAATACTGGGGTGCAAAGGAGCAAGATAAATGAATGAATATGGTAGGGTATGAGGTAGCTGGTTGGGCTATTTACAGATGGGCTATGCACAGGTGCAGTGATCTGTGAGCTGCTCTGACAGCTTGTGCTTAAAGCTAGTGAGGGAGATAAGTGTCTCCAGTTTCAGTGATTTTTGTAGTTCGTTCCAGTCATTGGCAGCAGAGAACTGGAAGGAAAGGTGGCCAAAGGAGGAATTGGCTTTGGGGGTGACAAGTGAGATATACCTGCTGGAGCGCGTGCTATGGGTGGGTGCTGCTATGGTTACCAGCGAGCTGAGATAAGGCGGGGCTTTACCTAGCAGGGACTTGTAGATGACCTGGAGCCAGTGGGTCTGGCGACAAGTATGTAGCGAGGGCCAGCCGACTAGAGCATACAGGTCGCAGTGGTGGGTAGTATATGGGGCTTTGGTGACAAAGCGGATGGCACTGTGATAGACTGCATCCAGTTTGCTGAGTAGAGTATTGGAAGCTGTTGTGTAGATGACATCGCCGAAGTCGAGGATCGGTAGGATAGTCAGTTTTACTAGGGCAAGTTTGGCGGCGTGAGTGAAGGAGGCTTTGTTGCGAAATAGAAAGCCGATTCTAGATTTGATTCTGGATTGGATATGTTTAATGTGAGTCTGGAAGGAGAGTTTACAGTCTAGCCAGACACCTAGGTATTTGTAGTTGTCCACATATTCTAAGTCAGAGCCGTCCAGGGTAGTGATGCTAGTCGGGCCGTTTGCACTACCCTCTATCCCTAGTGATGTAGACACCGAGGAACTTGAAGCTCTTAACCTGCTCCACTACAGCTCCATCGATATGAATAGGGGCGTGATCAGCACACCGTTTCCTGTAGTACACAATCAGCTCCTTTGTCTTACTGACATTGAGGTAAAGGTTGTTGTCCTGTTACCACACTCCCAGGTGTCTGACCTCCTCCCTATAGGCTCTCATTGTCGTTGATCATCAGGACTACCACTGTTGTGTCATCAGCAAACTTAATGATGGTTTTGGAGTCGTGCACAGTCATGGGTGAACAAGGGAGTACAGGAGGGAACTAAGCACGCACCCCTGAGGGGCCCCAATGTTGAGGGTCAGGGTGGCGGATGTCACCACCTGGGGGCGGCCAGTCAGGAAGGCCAGGATCTAGTTGCAGAGGGAGGTGTTCAGTCCCAGGGTCCTTAGCTTAGTGATGAGCTTGAAAGGCACTATGGTGTTGAACGCTGAGCTGTCGTCAATGAACAGCATTCTCACATAGGTGTTCCTCTTGTCCAGGTGGAAAAGGGCAATGTGGAGTGCAATAGAGATTGTGTCATCTGTGGATCTGTTGGGGCGGTATGCAAATTGGAGTGGGTCCAGAGTGTCTGGTATGATGGTGTTGATGTGAGCCATAACCAAAGCATTTTAGATATGAGTTCTACGGGGCGATAGTCCTTTAACTTGTCGTACTTGGTCAAAGGGACTATGGTGGCCCTGCTTGAAACATGTAGGTATTATAGACTGGGTTAGGGAGAAGTTAAAAATGTCAGTGAAGACACTTGCCAGCTGGTCATGCTCTGCATGCTCTGAGTACGCAACCTGGCCCTGCGATCTTCTGAATGTTAACCTGTTTAAAGGTCTTACTCATATCGGCTACGGAGAGCGTGATCACACAGTTGTCTGGAACAGTTGGGGCTCTCATGCATTGTTCAGTGTTGCTTGCCTCGAAGCGAGCATAGAAGGCTTTTAGGTCGTCTGGTAGCCTCAAATCACTGGGCAGTTTGTGGCTGGGTTTCTTTTTGTAATAGTTTGCAAGACCTGCCACATCCAAAGTGTGTCAGAGCTGGTGTAGTAGGATTCGATCTTGGTCCTGTTTTGATGCTTTGCCTGTTTGATGGTTCGTCGAAGGGCGAAGCAGGATTTTGTATAAAGGTCCGGATTAGTTTCCCGCTCCTAGAAAGCGTCAGCTCTAGGCTTTAGCTCAGTTTGGATGTTGCCTGTAATCCATGGCTTCTGGTTGGAATATGTGCGTACCGTCACTGTGGGGACAACATCGTCAATGCACTGCTTAATGAAGCCGGTGACTGAACCCGGAACATATTCCATTCTATGCTAGCGAAACAGTGGCTTAGCATTCACTTAATCTGACCACTTTCATATTGAGGTGCGTCACTGGTACTTCCTATTTGAGTTTTGCTTTTAAGTGGGAATCAGGAGGATTAAGTTATGGCGTGTGTGTGTGTGTTAGTGGTGCGTGGGTAAGCTGTTTGTTCACCAGCACCCGCCAGTAATTGCTAATAACCCCTCCGCAATTACATGTGAAAAAGTAAAAATCCACTCTACTCTCCTGTTCCTGATTCAACATTTTGCCTACATTTGGTGTATCAGTTTACTGTAAGAAATGCTTAATTCTGCAGGGGTTAATATTAAGGCTACATGTGAGAGGTTATAGACCTACAGTCAGTGTCCAGATTTCAGTTTCCATTTAACCCATCTGGGCCCGGTTTCCCGAAAGCGTCTTAAGGCTAAGTTCATCTTAGAATCCTATGGTTCTTACGATTAAATTTGCCTTAAGATGATTTTGAGAGTCTCTGCCCTAAACAGTAGGCTATAGTTTCCTTGACGTGCCATAGGCTTATTTGAAGTCCCCTTCTTGTGACTGTCAAATTTGTATAGCGCCTCACAATCATCACAGATAACATAGCCGGCACTGCTATCATCCTGTTTTACCACTTCCCCAAATCTTTCCCAAACATTACCTTTCTGGTCCTTTTCTCTCCATTTCACAGCTTTTCTCTTATTGAATTAAACTTGGATTGACGCTAACTTTTTCGAGCCATTCCTTAACTACTTAGGGAGCAGTGGGGCGCTAGCGAAAACAAATCCCTTACCTTTTGAAGAACTTCTGCTGAGGGCTTCCCAAGTGTCCACGAAGACATCCAATGGTTATTTTGTTAGAAAAATTCATTTATTATATCCATAAATCTCCATTTGGTTGGCGTGTTATGTTCAGAAAACCCAACGTCGAATCGCCCATTAAAACGTGAAGAGAACGCGTTCAAATATACCCATAAACTTTTCCTAAACAAATCAAATACCAGTTAAAATGCATCCTTAGCTATCCTTTTATGAATATTAGCGATAATATTTCACTCGGATGGTCACCTAAACGTTATATAAGTAAAATAAAGTGGGGCGCACAGCCAGACTCGCGCCCGAGAAAACTTGTTGACATCTGAGCTACCTTGGCCATTTCCTGTACCTATTCGTTTTGTTAAAGCAATTGGTGATTGGCGTGTAGGCTATTTGGCACGCGTACAGTTAGGCCCTAAAGCTTAGGCTTACATGCTAATTCCAGATATCCTAAAATAATGAGAAAAACATTATCAGTGTAGCCTATTGCTTCATCTACAAAATAGCCTCCAACACTCTACTCAGCAAACTGGATGCAGTCTATCACAATGCCATCCCCTTTGTCACCAAAGCCCCATATACTACCCACCACTGCGACCTGTATGCTCTAGTCGGCTGGCCCTCGCTACATACTCGTCGCCAGACCCACTGGCTCCAGGTCATCTACAAGTCCCTGCTAGGTAAAGCCCCGACCTTATCTCAGCTCGCTGGTAACCATAGCAGCACCCACCCGTAGCACTCGCTCCAGCAGGTATATCTCACTGGTCACCCCCAAAGCCAATTCCTCTTTTGGCCGCCTTTCCTTCCAGTTCTCTGCTGCCAATGACTGGAACGAACTACAAAAATCATTGAAACTGGAGACACTTATCTCCCTCACTAGTTTTAAGCACCAGCTGTCAGAGCAGCTCACAGATCACTGCACCTGTACATAGCCCATCTGTTAATAGCCCAACCAACTACCTCATCCCTTACCGTAGTCATTTATTTATCTTGCTCCTTTGCACTCCAGTATTTTTACTTTGCACATTCATGTACTGCACATTTACCATTCCAGTGTTAAATTGCT
>QNTS01003778.1:76260-93493 GCA_003317085.1 Hucho hucho | reverse complement strand
AGGGGACTAACCTGATATGACGGCTTGTTACACAATGAAAAGTCCCTAGTGGACTAACCTGATATGACGGCTTGTTACACAATGAAAAGTCATTAGTGGACTAACCTGATATGACGGCTTGTTACACAATGAAAAGTCCAGAGGGGACTAACCTGATATGACGGCTTGTTACACAATGAAAAGTCCCTAGTGGACTTACCTGATATGACGGCTTGTTACACAATGAAAAGTCCCTAGGGGACTAACCTGATATGACGGCTTGTTACACAATGAAAAGTCCAGAGGGGACTAACCTGATATGACGGCTTGTTACACAATGAAAAGGAGGGGTAAGATAAAAAGAGCGGGAGAGACAAGGATAGTGGGCTTGTACATACATGTGGAAGCTATGCTCATGAAAAATGAATACTTTGCACATGAACGACCGCTCATTCGAAAATAAATGCAACACATATATTAACACTTGTATGCCTTTGTCATCTCTCTGTTGAAACCACTCGTCCGTCTATAGCGAGTAGTTTGATGTAAGTCTCTGGTTGTCCACCAGAGGTCACAATGTCCTCAGTTGTAGTAGGCTTCTTTGTCTATGAGTGTTCGTTAGACTGCATACATCAGAGGTACACACGCGGTGGTTCCTGTTCGAGTTTACTAGACTAAAGTACTTAAACAGCTGCAGACTTAATGTTCCGATGTAGCCTTTATCTTCTTCACTCGAGAGTTTGAGTCTTACCGTATACTGGTCTGGTAGTTTTAAACCATTTCGACGTGTAGCCACAGCTCCACGCTTTCTGGTTTGGTGTAGATTTTGTTAGCAGTCCTTTTATGCACTCGCCTTGGAGGGCGGTTCCATCACGTTGCCACAATGTCTGTACTCACGTGGGCGTGGTTACTGGCTTGGCAAAAGTTTATATGAAAAACAATTCTCATTCAGAAGGCTAAAATTACATTTCATCTTCTCACAAATAGTTTAATATTTAATCATATAACTTTTACAACATTTAGATGTAAATCTGATGATTGGGACGCATACATTTGTAGAGTTACAGTTATTTAGTTATACCATCCTTAATTATATCACAAAACAATACACTTTTGACAGGATTTATTGTTTGGATCCCCACCAACCATTCCAGATGTTTGGATTTGAAAACGAATGTTCCATTGTCCAATCTTTTGATGTCTGAAGTTTTGGCAAGAGTCTCTCTCTACACACAAAGGATTTTTGACTTCTCCATACTGCAGTGCAAGAGAGAGAAAGTTTACGACCGGTCGGTAGATTAATCTATCTTTGATTCTCACCCAGGAGCGAGATTCATGACATAGGACACACAGACATGCAGGCACACACATACACTGTGAGTGAAATTCATCAGGGCATAGCAGCTGCTGATTTCAGTTGGAGACCCAATGACAGGTCAGACAAGACAGCTCCCTACAGCCTCTCTCTCTCTCTCTCTCTCTCTCTCTCTCTCTCTCTCTCTCTCTCTCTCTCTCTCTCTCTCAATCTCTCTCTGGACCTGCTGTCACAACAAACTGATGTCATTCATCTATCATTCATTACCTCTCATCTCTCATCCCTCCTTCTTCTCCTCTCTTTTCTTCCTCCTTCTTTCTCCTCATGTCTTCTTCTCCCTGTTTTCTTGCGGACTGGTGGCCAGTCAGAGAGAATGGGGTAGCTCCATAGAGAATGACAGAGGCCTCTAGGGGCCAAAAGGTTGTATTAGCATGGGCAGCACCATTGAGGGCTTCCACCATTTTAGTGTAGTCAACTGGGTGGGACTTCCACCTTCATTGGCTGATCCCTCCTGGTGACCCTGTTGGAGTCATGTCCAACCAGATCATCAGTAGGGATCAGCCAATTATGAAGAAGAAAAGTTACTACTTCAAAATGGAGATTGCCTCAATGGTTCTGCCGATGCTGTCATAGACACTATAATGGCACAGATGCAAAGACGAGCCATCTATCTGTCTCTATGGCAGCTCCCTGTAGCCTTTTTTTCCTCTCTTTAATATTTTCTCTCCCTCTCTATTATTTCACAACATACTCCTGTTACTCATCTATCATTAATCAGCTAGGATGTATCACCCATCCTTTTCTCTTCTCTCTTTTCTCTCATTCTTCTTGCTATCTTTCTGTGCCTCTCTCCTTCATCTCTTTCTCCTCTATCTCTTGCTCTCTCCTTCTCCTCCGTCTCTCCCACATCCCTCTCTCCTCTTTTCTCCTCTCGCCTCTCTCCCCATCCCTCTCTCCTTCTCCTCCGTCTCTCTCCCAATCCCTCTCTCCTATTTTCTCCTCTTGTCTCTCCCCATCCCTCTCTCCTCTTTTCTCCTCTCGTCTCTCTCCCCCATCCCTCTCCCCTGTGTAGATCTCAGTCTAGGTAAATATGTCAGCAGGCCAGGCAGTTATAAATGAAACTACACTTAGCCAGCTCCAGACCATCTTGTCTTTCCTGCTTCCCTATACCATATCCTGCTGCCTCCTATATCTCTCTTCCCCATACCATATCCTGCTGCCTCCTATATCTCTCTTCCCCATACCAGATCCAGCTGCCTCCTATATCTCTCTTCCCCATACCAGATCCTGCTGCCTCTTATATCTCTCTTCCCCATACCAGATCCTGCTGCTTCCTATATCTCTCTTCCCCATACCAGATCCTGCTGCCTCCTATATCTCTCTTCCCCATACCAGATCCTGCTGATTAGATCCTCTAATCCCAACAAGCTCTCACAGACTCACTGCAGAATCTGACAATTTTCTCCAGAATAGTCACGTTTCTAAGGTTAGGTTTAAGAATGAATTAAGAATTGTTAAGTTAATGGTTAAGATTTGGGAAAGGGTTAAAACAACAACTCCACGGTTAAATTGAGGCATTGATTCCTAATGGTTAAATTGAGGCATTGATTCCTAATGGTTAAATTGAGGCATTGATTCCTAATGGTTAAATTGAGGCATTGATTCCTAATGGTTAAATTGAGGCATTGATTCCTAATGGTTAAGTTAAGAAAATACAAATAAATAAGTGCCTAGCATTGGGATTGAACACGGGACCCTTGGACAGTGGTGGAAGTATCCAAAAGCCATACTTCATTAAAAGCAAAGATACCTTACTGGAAAATGACTCAAGTAAAAGTCACCCATTAGAATACTACTTGAGTAAAAGTCTTAAAGTACCTGATATTAATTGTACTTAACTATCAAAACGAATAGCCGTAAGGTAAATGTACTTAAGTATCAAAAGGAAAAGAAACGTAAGACCCGTAAATCAAAAAGCAAAACAGCCAGACCTTTTATTTTGTTTGAGCTTCTCTTAGAGATAACAGTTGTAGTGGAAATGTATGTATACTGAGAGAGATCTGGACAATTATTCAAACAATCAATCTTTATTTAACATTGATTCATTATTGCAATAACAATTAATAATAAGCTGGTTGACCGCACACTCTGAAGTGTGTGTTGCAGAGAGCTTAACCTTACAGACAATGCAGAGTTCTTATATACAGTTGAAGTCGGAAGTTAACATACACCTTAGCCAAATATATTTAAACTCAGTTTTTCTACAATTCCTGACATTTAATCCAGTAAAAATGCCCTGTTTTAGGTCAGTTAGGATCACCACTTTATTTTAAGAATGTGAAATGTCAGAATAATAGTAGAGAGAATGATTTATTTCAGCTTTTATTTCTTTCATCACATTCCCAATGGGTCAGAAGTTTACATACACTCAATTAGTATTTGGTAGCATTGCCTTTAAATTGTTTAACTTGGGTCAAACGTTTCGGGTAGCCTTCCACAAGCTTCCCACAATAAGTTGGGTGAATTTTGGCCCATTCCTCCTGACAGAGCTGGTGTAACTGAGTCAGGTTTGTAGGCCTCTTTGCTCGCACACGCTTTTTCAGTTCTGCCCACACATTTTCTATAGGATTGAGGTCAGGGCTTTGTGATGGCCACTCCAATACCTTGACACTGTTGTCCTTAAGCCATTTTGCAACTAGTTTGGAAGTATGCTTGGGGTCATTGTCCATTTGGAAGACCCATTTGTGACCAAGCTTTAACTTCGTGACTGATGTCTTAATATGTTCCTTCAATATATCCACATAATGTTCCTTCCTCATGATGCCATCTATTTTGTGAAGTGCACCAGTCCCTCCTGCAGCAAAGCACCCCCACAACATGATGCTGCCATCCCCGTGCTTGACGGTTGGGATGGTGTTCTTCGGCTTGCAAGCCTCCCCATTTTTCCTCCAAACATAACGATGGTCATTATGGCCAAACAGTTATATTTTTGTTTCATCAGACCAGTGGACATTTCTACAAAAAGTAGGATCTTTGTCCCCATGTGCAGTTGCAAACAGTAGTCTGGCTTTTTAATGGCGGTTTTGGAGCAGTGTTTTGGAGCAGAGTGGTCTTTCAGGTTATGTCGATATAGGACTCGTTTTACTGTGGATATAGATACTTTTGTACCTGTTTCCTCCAGCATCTTCACAAGGACCTTTGTTGTTGTTATGGGAGTGATTTGCTCTTTTCGCACCAAAGTACGTTCATCTCTAGGAGACAGAACGTGTCTCCTTCCTGAGCGGTATGACGGCTGCGTGGTCCCATGGTGTTTAAACTTGCGTACTATTATTTGTACAGGTGAACGTGGTACCTTCAGGCATTTGGAAATTGCTCCCAAGGATGAACCAGATTTGTGGAGGTCTACAATGTTTTTCTGAGGTCTTGGCTGATTTCTTTAAATTGTATCATGATGTCAAGCAAAGAGGCACTGAGTTTGAAGGTAGGCCATGAAATACATCCACAGGTACACCTCCAATTGACTCAGATGATGTTAAGAAGCTTCTAAAGCCATGACATAATTTTCTGGAATTTTCCAAGCTGTTTACAGTCAACTTAGTGTATGTAAACTTCTGACCCACTGAAATTGTGATACAGTGAATTATAAGTGAAATAATCTGTCTGTAAACATTTTTGGAAAAATGACTTAGATGTCCTAACAGACTTGCCAAAACTATAGTTTGTTAACAAGAAATGTGTGGAGTGGTTGAAAACGAGTTTTAATGACTCCAACCTAAGTGTATGTAAACTTCCGACTTCAACTGTAGTAGATCAAAAAATGCTTAGTCATAGCTGGTTCCACCCCTCCCATGCAGATCAGGGGGCATCATAAGTCACCTCGGGTTCATCTTGTGGTTATCTGCACCTGGTGTTGTTTTAATCCCCAACTGGGTTTAGTTTCCCAGATGTTAGGATGATTAGGAACAATAAGGGTTTTGTTTTACTCCTCCAGGCTCTCTCTATCTCGGTTATACCCACCACATCTTGTCTATGGAATCCAGGCTGTAGCTAGATAAATCAATTGTCAGCTCAAGCCCCAGAGGCCCAACTCAGTCCCACAGACACAGATGACAGAGTACTCATCATAGCTATTCGATGGATAAACGTTTTATAACATCATCTTGTACATTTTCTATCACAGTCTTATGGATGCAAGAAGAGCTCAGATTATATTTTTTTATAATGTGGATTCACAAATAGGAAACACTTCAAAATAAATCTCTTATAGACAAAATAGAAGTATGCCTTAATGAAGGAATATAGCCAGTAAATGTAAGCACTTACAATCACAGTCACTTTGCTTTAGAAAAACATGCTATAATAGAACCCGATACATAAACATGTTTTAAAAAAGTACATGTACACAAGTGCACACAACCTCACTGTAGGAATATGAGGACATCACCACTGATGGAACTGGATTTGAAATCAGTGTGTCAGGTCATGCCTTTGCAACAAGGACACCTATAACTTGTGAATTTTATACATAAATTAACAAAACGCATAAGGCATCCGTGTCCTTGGGCTAGCTAGCGTTAAGCTGTCATTACTTGAAGTTGAAGAATTTACGGTTCATCTTCAGTAAAAGCTGTTTTTCAAAGTTTCTGGAATCCAGCCTTGCTCTCCTGGGGCTGACAACAACTCCTGCAGTGCTGAACAGCCTTTCACAGGCAGCTGAGGCAGGTAAGGGTGTGTTTAACCTCAGAGACAGCTTACAGATGTTGTCTTACCCATTCTGATGGTGGCGTCATCCTTTGTCCACGTTTCTTTTTTTTTTGGAGAAGGATTGCAGCTGCGATCAGCTCAGGGTCATGAAAAATGTGACTGAAGCGCTTCTTCAGTCCCAGTTGTAGCGCATCCACCAGAGGCTTACAGTACTTCAGGGACAACTTGATTCAGTCAAGTTTTGTGATCAGCAGGTTGATAGTTGGAAGTAGCCACCCCATCTGGACATTGGTTTCAGCCTGCAGGATGTTGATGGCCTTTGCGACTGGGCTCATGGTGGCAGCATACTCTGTGAGGAAAGCAAGTTCAGCTGGATTGAACCTGTGAATTTTTTTTAATAATAATACTGTGTTTCCTAACCCTATACAAAGAGGACCACTAACCATTTCACCTGATTTAACTACAGTAATCAATGGCTGGATGAGTAGTTGACTAAATGGATCAATGATCGTGTGTGGCTACAACATGTGAAACAGTCATCCGTCCCCAAGCAAAGGGTCAGGAAACACTGCAACAGATTTAGAAACATTCAAGACCTTAAATTATGACAAAATAATATATAATACTTACTTACATTGGAACCTCGAAGTCCGTGCAGAGAACTCTGACGGCCGCCTCTCCTTTGTCTTTGACGATCCTCAGAAGTCTTTCTACAGCCATGAACCAGGAGTTCCACCTTGTAGCATTCGGGCGCATCAGCTGGTACTCAAAACCATCATCTTCATTCAGGATCGTTGCCACATCAACAAACTCCACTCCTTCACTCTCCTATTGTTCCTCTTCACCATCTTCCTGTCCTGGCTTACATGCTTCACCACCCACTGCTTCCACTGTCTCGTTGTTTTCATCTTCTCCAAAACTTGGAAAGCTTTCAAGAAGTTAGAGTCGTTGTCTGTTGTTGTTCTCACAATCTTAACTCGGATTTCAAACTCTGAATGAATGTCATTTATTGTGCCTGTCAACACATTAAAAGTGTGCGATCCTCTCAACCGTTTACAGGCCAGGGCTGCAGAGCATCTGTTGAGACTGTCAGGGTCTAACCAGTGGGCTGTCTTCTTGCAGACCAGGAGTCGGTGGTGGTGGCGATGTAGTCAACTCCTCCCATGGCCTCAGTCACCACCTTCTTCATTTCCTTGGAGGCTTCATCAATCCTGGAGCGCAGTGTGGGCCATATTAAGATATTTTAAGTTAGGCTGCAGATGATCCTGGACAAACTCTCTGAACGGTTCTCGTTCAACAGCGAATGGTTGGAGCCCTTGGACCACATACTTGACCACCACAGCTTTGTCGATGGAATTTTGAGACACTGTCTTCAGTAATGTGCTCTGCTTGATGGTGGATGGAGTCTCAGGGGCATGTTTTCTCTTCAGTGTGTTTGCCGTAAGTTTTCCATACTTCTTAAGATGGTGTACATGCTTTTTCTGAAATAATAAACAAAGGAAAAGAGAAGACAGTTACTTAGCTAGATAACTACCATCACCAAATACTTAATTCTAAACAACATTAGTTAAGTGAGAGTTTGTGACCAACATTTAATATTACAATAAGAAAAAACGATGTTAATTGATCTAGCTAGTAGGTTATGTCAATAACTTAAGTGTACAGTAATTAGCTAGGTAAGAACAACTTTGTCAACTAACACAAGGAATAAAACGGCTAAATAACCAGGTGTTTAGAGAAAAGGTATTTGGCTAGACTAAAGTCAGCTGACTAAAATGTGTCCAGATTCAGAAACTACTAGTTAACTAGCTTGTTAACAAGCTAGTTAGCTCATGTCAGTTTAGTTAGATTGTGTTAGCTAACACAGCTTCTGAAATATATTTTAGATACAGCCAAGGGTGTTCATCCTCATCAGGAGGTGGAGGTAGAGCGATGTCGGGCATGATTGTGCGATTTCGGACACGCTTGGGCAAAGTGCTGCTGTGTGGATGAATGTTTTGCAAGTGACAGGCTCCTGGTGTGGGCAGGGGGGGTTTACACTTTAGGACCCTTGGATTTTCCCAAACTGATGAGGATTGGATCAACTCTGTATGTCATCGACCTACTGCCTTGCTAAACAAGTTCACCCATGAGTGTGCCGACTCGATGATGTTGCTTGCATCTTTTTTCCAACATGATTCGTTGTTTTCTTCCAGCTTCAGATTGATTTGATGTTGTAGCGAGTAACGGTGTCAGGGGAAATGTATGGGAAAAAATGTATGTAGTGAAGTAAAAGTCAAAGTCAACAGAAATATAAATAGTAAAGTAAAGTACAGATACCCCCCAAAAATACTTAAGTACAGTAACAAAGTATTTCTACTTTGTTACTTTACACAATTGCCCATGGACCCGGAGCCTGTGGCTTATGCCCAGTGGTGGAAAAAGTACTCAATTGTCATACTTGAGTAAAAGTAAAGATACCTTAATAGAAAATTACTCAAATAAAAGTGAAAGTCACCTAGTAAAATACTACCTGAGTAAAAGTCTAAAAGTATTTGGTTTGAAATATACGTAAGTATTAAAAGTAAATGAAATTGCCCCTCCAAAAAAGTAAAAGTATAAACCATTTCAAATTCCTATTTTAAGCAAACCAGACGGAACAATTTAAGTTTTTTATTGACGGATCGCCAGGGGCTTTTTATATTCCCCACTGGCTTTAAAGGGATGATTTGAAACATATGTGGTTCATTAGGGGCGTTTCTAAATGCAAATAGCCAAGGTCATGAACGAGAACAATTTGTATTTATCAATAGTTATTTCCTTCAGTGGTGGAAAAGTACCCAATTGTCATGCTTGAATAAAAGTAAAGATAACTTAACAGAAAATTACTAATGTAAAAAGTGAGTCACCCAGTAAAATGGTACTTGAGTAAAAGTCTAAAAGTATTTTTTTAAATATTTAAATATACTTATCTATCAAAAGTAAATGTAATTCAAAAAAATACACTTTCATATCAAAATTAAAAGTAAAAGTATAAATAATTTCAAATTCCTTATATTAGGCAAACCAGATGGCATGATTTTCTTGTTTTTTAAACTTATGGATAACCAGGGGCACACTCTAACACTCAGACATAATTTACAAGCGAAGCATTTGTGTTTAGTGAGTCCACCAAATCAGAGGCTGTAGGGATGACCAGGGATGTTCTCTTGATAAGTGTGTGAATCTGACCATTTTTCTCTCAAAATGTAACGAGTACTTTTGGGTGTCAGAGAAAATGTATGTAGTAAAAAGTACATTATTTTCTTTAGGAATGTAGTGAAGTTGGAAAAAATATAAATAGTAAAGTACAGTACAAATACCCCAAAAAACTACTTAAGTAGTACTTTAAAGTGTTTTTACTTAAGTACTTTACACCACTGCTTACGCCCATCCGTACACAACACCCTAGCAAAACCCAGACTACTTGATGGTAACAGCGCTCACCTTTGTCCCTAGTGGTGGGTTCTGAAGGCATCTCCGACCTCCTGGGGACCTGGCTGGGTGTCGAATTTCAAAGTTGATCTTGAGCAACCTCAAATCAAATTTTATTTGTCACATACACATGGTTAGCAGATGTTAATGCGAGTGTAGCGAAATGCTTGTAACCTGGCTGCTAATCCAACCTCTGTTTATCTTTCTCTCTCTCTCTCTCTCACCCTCTCTCGAAAGGGCTTTATTGGCATGGGAAACGTATACTCAGGTACACCGTCTAGTACCGGTTCTTGCTCAATTGAAATGTTGCTCAATTGGTATCAAGGGACCTAACGTGTGCCAGGAAAACATTCCCCACTCCATTCCACCACCGCCACCAGCCTGTACCGTTAACACCAGGCAGGATGGGGCCTTGGACTCAAGCTGCTTACTCTACATCCTGACTCTGCCATCAGCATGACACAACAGGAACTGGGATTCATCAGACTAGGCAATGTTTTTCTACTCCTCAATTGTCCAGTGTTGGGAATCGCCTGCCCACTGGAGCCGTTTCTTGTTGTTTTTTCCTGATAGAAGCGGAACCCACCATTCTGCACACCACTGTTGTACTGTGCTGTTATTTGCCTGTTTGTGGCCTGCCTGTTAGCTTGCACGATTCTTGCTATTCTCCTTCGACCTCTCATCAACAAGCTGTTTTCGCCCACAGGACTGCCGCTGACTGGATGTTTTTAGTTTGTTGCACCATTCTCGGGAAAACCAAAATATTATGGTGCGTGAAAAGCCCAGGAGGCCGGCCATTTCGGAGATACTGGAACTGGCGAGCCTGGCACCGACGAGCATACCACACTCAAAGTTGCTTAGGTCACACGTTTTGCTCATTCTAACGTTCAATCGAACAGTAACTGAATGCCTTGATGCCCGTCTCTCTGCTTTATATAGCAAGCCACTTCCACGTGACTCATTGTCTGTAGGAGCGAACCATTTTTGTGAAGGGGGTGGTGTACCTAATAAACTGTGTATGTTTACATTGATAAAGCAACTGAAATAGACAATAAACAAAAGTAAAATAACCAATCAGAAATGAACAGTAAACATTACACACAAAAGTTTCTAAAGAATAGAGACATTTCAAATGTTATATTATTGTCTATGTACAGTGTTGTAACAATAAGCAAATAGTTGAATAATGAAAGGGAAAATAAACAGATAAATATAGTTTGTATTTACAATGTTGTTTGTGCATCACTGGTTGCGCTTGTGGCAACAGGTCACAAATATTGCTGCTGTGATGACACACTGTGGTATTTCACCTTATTGGCATGGAAGTTGGTCAAAATTTGATTTATTTTCTAATTATTTGTGGGTCTGTGTAATCTGAGAGAAACATGTGTCTCTAATATGGTCATACATTTCGCAGGCAGGTTGCCACCTCATTTTGTGGGCAGTGGGCATATAGCCAGTCTTCTCTCGAGAGCCAGGTCTGCCTAGCGTGACCTCTCTCAATAGCAAGGGTTATGGTCACTGAGTCTGTACGTAGTCAAATCTTTTCTTAAATTTGGGTCAGTCACAGTGGTCAGGTATTCGACAAATATGTACTCTCTGTTTAGATCCAAATAGCATTCCAGTTTGCTCTGTTTAAAAAATCCAATGTGTCCAGTAGTTGTCTTTTTGTTTTCTTATAATTTGGCTGGTTCTAATTGTTTTGCTGTCCTGGGGTTCTGTGGGGTCTGTTTGTGTTTGTGAACAGAGCCCCAGGACCAGCTGTCTGAGGGGGATTCTTCTCCAGGTTCATCTCTCTGTAGGTGATGGCTTTGTTATGGAAGGTATGAGAATCGCTTCCTTTTAGGTAGTTCTGCTCTGCATGCATTATTTGTTGTATAATGTTGTACACAGAATATGTTTTTGCTAAATTATGCATGCAGAGTTTCAATTTAGTGTTTGCCCCATTTTGGTTGGTGAGTGGATCCCATACCTCACAACCATAGAGGGAAAGGGGTTCTAGAACTGATTCAAGTATTTTTAGCATTTGTCCAGGATCTGCAGCCTAATTTTATGTTCCTTTTGATGGCATAGAAGGCACTTCTTGCCTTGTCTCTCAGATCGTTTACAGCTTTGTGGAAGTTACCTGTGGTGCTGATGTGCTCTAAGGCAACGGTGTCTAGATGGAATTTGTATTTGTGGTTCTGGCAGCTGGAACACCATTATTTTTGTATGACTGCAATTCACTGTCAATGCCCAGGTCTGACAGAATACGTGCAGATGATCTAGGTGCTGCTATAGGCCCTCCTTGGTTGGGGACAGAAGCACTGAGTCATCAGCAAACAGTAGACATTTGACTTCAGAGTCTAGTAGGTTGAGGCTGGGTGCTGCCAATTAATTGATATACAGTGCATTCTGAAAGTATTCACACCCCTTCACTTTTTCCACATTTTGTTACATTACAGGCTTATTCTAAAATGGGTTCAATAGTTTTTTTTCCACGTCAATCTACACACAATACCCCAAAATAACAAAGCAAAAATGTGTTGCTATTTTATTAAAAATGAAAATCATGAATACCTTATTTACATAAGTATTCAGACCCTTTGCTATGAGACTTTAAATTGAGCTCAAGTTCATCCTGTTTCCATTGATCATCCTTGAGATGTTTCCACAACTTGACAGGAGTCCACCTGTCGTAAATTCAATTGAAATTCCTCATCAATCTACACACAATACCTCATAATGACATCACAATACCCCATAATGACAAAGCAAAAATAGGTTTCTAGAAATGTTTGCAAATTTAGAGAAAATTAAAGACAGAAATACCTTATTTACATAAGTATTCAGACCCTTTGCTATGAGATTCGAAATTGAGCTCAGGTGCATCCTGTTTCCATTGATCATCCATGTTTCTACAACTTGATTGGAGTCCACCTGTGGTCAATTCAATTGATTGGACATGATTTGGAAAGGCACACACCTGTCTATATAAGGTCCCACAATTGACAGTGCATGTCAGAGCAAAAACCAAGCCATGAGGTCGAAGGAATTGTCTGTAGAGCTTCGAGACAGGATTGTGTCGAGGCACAGATATGGGGAAGGGTACCAAAACATTTCTGCAGCATTGAATGTCCCCAAGAACACAGTGGCCTCCATCATTCTTAAATGGAAGAAGTATGGACTCTTCCTGGAGCTGGCCACCCGGCCAAACTGAGCAATCGAGGAGAAGGGCCTTTGGTAAGGGAGGTCACTCTGACAGAGCTCCAGAGTTCCTCTGTGTAGATGGGAAACCAGCACTCCACCAATCAGGCCTTTATGGTAGAGTGGCCAGACAGAAGCCACTCCTCAGTAAAAGGCACATGACAGCCCACTTGGAGTTTGCCAAAAGGCACCTAATGGACTAATGGGTGGGGCTCAAGCTGCATCCCTGCCTCACCCCATGACCCTGAGGAAAGAAATCTGTGTGTTTTAACAGCACACTTGTTGTTTGTGTACATGGATTTTATAATGTTGTATGTTTTACCCCAACATCGCTTTCCATTAATTTATATAGCAGACCCTCATGCCAAATTGAGTTCTGCAAAGCAGGAGAAGACTTTACTTTTGTTTTGATTTGTTTGTTTGTCAATTAGGGTGCGCAAGGTAAATACAGTGGGGGAAAAAAGTATTTGATCCCCTGCTGATTTTGTACGTTGGCCCACTGACAAAGAAATGATCAGTCTATAATTTTAATGGTAGGTTTATTTGAACAGTGAGAGACAGAATAACAACAAAAAAATCCAGAAAAACGCATGTGAAAAATGTTATAAATGGAATGAAATGCTCAGGACGTTGTTTTCACTGAGGAAGCATAGGAGTTTGCTGTTAATGATAATGCAGAGGATTTTCCCAAGGTTGCTGTTGTCACGACATCCGCCGAAGTCGGTCCCTCTCCTTGTTCGGGCGGCTTTCGGCGGTCGACGTCACCGGTCTTCTAGCCATCGCCGATCTACTTTTCATATTCCATTTGTTTTGTCTTGTTTTACACACATGGTTTCAATTCCCCAATTATATGTTCATTATTTAACCCTCTGTTTTCCCCATGTTTGTTGTGCGTGATTGTTTTGTGTTTTTGGTCCGTGTTGTCGGCTTGGTTATTCTTATTGTAATGAGTATGTGTTTTGAGTAAAATTACTTGTGGTACTCATCTCTGCTGTCCTGCGCCTGACTCCTCTGCACCAGCTACACCCAGACCATTCACAGCTGTTGACACATATCTCACAGTAATTATTGGGGTCAAATGTCTCTCCACTTTTGTGGATTGGGGAGATCAGTCCTTGGTTCCAAATATTGGGGAAGATGCCAGAGCTGAGGATGATGTTAAAGTATAGGCAATTTAAATTTGTGGTCTGTATATTTTATCATTTAATTTAGGATACCATCAACACCACAGGCCTTTTTGGGTTGGAGGGTTTGTATTTTGTCCTGTAGTTCAATGTAATTGGAGAATCCAGTGGGTTCTGGTAGTCTTTAATAGCTGATTCTAAGATGTTGTATTTGATCATGTAAATGTTTTTGATATTTGTTCTTTGTCATAGAGCCAAAAAGATTGGAAAAGTGGTTTATCCACACATCTCCCTTTTGGATAGATCATTCTTTGTATGGGTTGTTTGTTTAGTGTGCTCCAATTTTCCCAGAAGTCGTTAGATTCTTTCGATTCTTCAATTACATTGAGCTTATCTCTGACGTGCTGTTCCTTTTTCCGTAGAGTATTTCTGTATTGTTTTAGTGATTCACCATAGTGAAGGCGTAGACTCAGGTTTTCTGGGTCTCTGTTTTTGGTTGGATGGGTTGCTTTATTTCTTTCTTTGGGTTTTGCATTCTTCCTAAAACCATTTGCCATTGTTGTAATTTATTTTTTAGGTTGTCTGCTTGAAATGTTTTGATTTGTTAAGAAAGCTGAAAGGTCAAATATACAGTTCAGGCTTTCTACATGCAAGTTTACACCTTCACTATTGCAGTGAAACCATTATGTCCAGGAAATTGTCTAAAAGGATTGGATTTATTGTTGCCCGATAGTTTCTTAATATTATTCAGTTCCTTTGACTTTGATGCCTCATGATTGAGTATTGCGCTGTTCAAGTAGACTGTGATTTTGCTGTGATCTGAAAGGGGTGGCAGTGGGCTGACTGTGAACGCCCTGAGAGACTCTGGGTTGAGGTCAGTGATAAAGTAATCTACAGTACTACTGCCAAGGGACAAGCTGTAGGTGTACCTGCCATAGGGGTCCCCTTCAAAGCCTACCATTGACTATGCTCTGACCCTGCATGTGACATAGCTGCAAGAGTTGTGACGGGCTGCTCCCGACACTACCCGGTGAAATGTAAGGCACCAAATTCAAAATCCAAAAGTTGAATTATTAAACATTCATCAATATACAAGTGTTGCATAGTCATCAAAATCTCTGATTCTTGGCAATATCACAGCGTTGTCAGATTTAAAAAAGGCTTTACGGCGAAAGCACAACATTTGATTGTTTGAGGATAGCACCTCCAATATTTACGCATTAGCATAAATTCATATCCAGCGCGGGTCACACAAAACCCATATAAGAGCTAAAATAAATCACTTACCTTTCGAAGAACTTCTGCTAGGGGCTTCCAAGTGTCCAACGAAGACATCCAATGGTTCTTTTGTTAGAAAAAGTCATTTATTATATCCATAAATCTCAGTTTGGTTGGCGCGTTATGTTCAGAAAATCCACCGTCGAGTCGCCCATTGAACCGTGAAGAGAACGCGTTCAAATTATACCTATCAACTTTCTCCAAACAAATCAAACATCATTTTTAATGTATCCTTAGGTATCCTTTTATGTATATTTACTATAATATTTTACACGGATGATAACCTAAACGTTATAAAAGGAAAATAAAGTGGGGTGCGCTCACGTTCTCGTGCCCGGAAAAAGTTATTGACTTTTCTGCTTCCTGCAGTAATTCTTCTTCTGTATGGTTCTGTTAAGTGCTAAAGCCTCCAAACACTGTTCAGAGAGACTGTTGACATCTAGTGGAAGCCATAGGTACTGCAATCTAGGAGCTAAACTCCATTCATTTCAATAGGAAGCCTATCAAACTGAGGAAATGTCACAAAAAAAAACATTCTGAACAGAAATTCTTCGGGTTTTCGCCTGCTATATCAGTTCTGTTATACTAACAGACATTATTTTAACAGTTTTAGAAACTTCAGAGTGTTTCCTATCCAATACTAATTATGTGCATATCATATTGTCTGGGCCTGAGTGGCAGGCATTTTACTTTGGGCACGCCAGACTCTCCAAAACCGTCACCTCTGCTGCCGCTCCCTAAGAAGTTAACCAAGTTTTTTCTGTCAAGTTTAACCCAAAAGCCAACACAAATATACTAGTACATGTCCCTGGGCATAGACATTATTGACCTCACCCTTTAGGATGGAAAAGCTGTCTTCATTAAAGTATGGGGATTCTAGTGGGGGGATATAGGTAGCAAAAACTACCCAGATACATTCTTGAACTCTTGAACCCATCGCAAATATATACAGTCAGTGAGAATGTATTAGAGTTCTCTCTCTCCCCCCCCCAGGTGCAGACTGTCTGATGGGAGTGTACCTGTTCTTTGTCGGTGTGTTTGATGTGAAGTTCCGAGGGGAGTACAATCGGAACGCTCTCCTGTGGATGGAGAGTGTGGAATGTCGAACCATTGGATTCCTGGCTATGCTCTCCTCAGAGGTGAATTAACACGCGCACACACAGACACACCTGTGGATGGAGAGAAAGTCCTCAGAGGTACAATGAGTATAGTTATCGGTGTCGGTTTACAGACATAAATTACGTTTCCCGGAGTGAGGGTAATATATTTCTCTGTTCTCATTCTGATTCTTCCAGAACGTCATGTCCTGTCTGCAGGCTAACTCACAATGTTCTGAATATATTTCCTCTCCCAATAAATGTCTGAGGCAGTGTTCCAAATGGTAACCTACCCCCAATGTAGTGCACTACTTTAGGGTGCAATGTGGTGTGCCAGTTGGGACGCAGGCCAACTGGCAGCCCAAGCTGTTTCCCCTGAAAAAGTCTGGAGGATCACGATGTTCGAGTAGTCCCAGTCTGTTTGTGCCATCATGCCAAATCATTGTCACTCATTAGGTCCCGTTCTGTTTGGCAGGGCAATTCCATAGTTGTCAAGAAAGTAGAAACAGACTGACAGTCCACTGTTCTACTACAGAGTCCGCTGTTCTACTACAAATAAAATCAAATAAAATGTATAAAGCCCTTCTTACATCGGTTGATGTCACAGAGTGCTGTACAGAAACCCAGCCTAAAACCCCAAACAGCAAGCAATGCAGGTGTAGAAGCACGGTGGCTAGGAAAAACTCCCTAGAAAGGCCAGAACCTAGGAAGAAACCTAGAGAGGAACAAGGCTGTGAGGGGTGGCCAGTCCTCTTCTGGCTGTGCCGGGTGCAGATTATAACTACAGAGTCCACTGTTCTACTACAGAGTCCACGGTTCTACTACAGAGTTCTACTACAGAGTCCAATGTTCTACTACAGAGTCCACTGTTCTACTACAGAGTCCACTGTTCTACTACAGAGTCCACTGTTCTACTACAGAGTCTGCTGTTCTACTACAGAGTCCACTGTTCTACTACAGAGTTCTACTACAGAGTCCACTGTTCTACTACAGAGTCCACTGTTCTACTACAGAGTCCACTGTTCTACTACAGAGTCCACTGTTCTACTACAGAGTCTGCTGTTCTACTACAGAGTCCACTGTTCTACTACAGAGTC
>QNTS01003778.1:35797-72009 GCA_003317085.1 Hucho hucho | reverse complement strand
ACTGTTCTACTGTTCTACTACAGGGTCTACTGTTCTACTACAGGATCTACTGTTCTACTGTTCTACTACAGGATCTACTGTTCTACTGTTCTACTACAGAGTCTACTGTTCTACTACAGAGTCTGCTGTTCTACTACAGAGTCCACTGTTCTACTACAGAGTCCGCTGTTCTACTACAGAGTCCATTGTTCTATTACAGAGTCCACTGTTCTATTACAGAGTCCACTGTTCTATTACAGAGTCCACTGTTCTATTACAGGGTCCACTGTTCTACTACAGAGTCCACTGTTCTACTACAGAGTCCACTGTTCTACTACATGGTCCACTGTTCTACTACAGAGTCCACTGTTCTACTACAGGGTCTACTGTTCTACTACAGGATCTACTGTTCTACTGTATTACTACAGGGTCTACTGTTCTACTACAGGGTCTACTGTTCTACTGTTCTACTACAGGGTCTACTGTTCTACTACAGGGTCTACTGTTCTACTACAGGATCTACTGTTCTACTGTTCTACTACATGGTCTACTATTCTACTACAGGGTCTACTGTTCTACTGTTCTACTACAGTGTCTACTGTTCTACTACAGGGTCCACTGTTCTACTGTTGTACTACAGGGTCTACTGTTGTACTACAGGGTCTACTGTTCTACTACAGGGTCTACTGTTCTACTGTTCTACTACAGGTCTACTGTTCTACTACAAGGTCTACTGTTCTACTGTTCTACTACATGGTCTACTGTTCTACTACAGGGTCTACTGTTCTACTGTACTACTACAGGGTCTACTGTTCTACTACAGGGTCTACTGTTCTACTACAGGGTCTACTGTTCTACTGTTCTACTACAGGGTCTACTGTTCTACTACAGGGTCTACTGTTCTACTGTTCTACTACATGGTCTACTGTTCTACTACAGGGTCTACTGTTCTACTGTTCTACTACATGGTCTACTGTTCTACTACAGGGTCTACTGTTCTACTGTTGTACTACAGGGTCTACTGTTCTACTACAGGGTATACTGTTGTACTACAGGGTCTACTGTTCTACTACAGGGTCTACTGTTCTACTACAGGGTCTACGGTTCTACTGTTCTACTACAGGGTCTATTGTTCTACTACAAGGTCTACTGTTCTACTGTTCTACTACAGGGTCTACTGTTCTACTACAGGGTCTACTGTTCTACTGTTCTACTACAGGGTCTACTGTTCTACTACAGGGTCTACTGTTCTACTGTTCTACTACAGGGTCTACTGTTCTACTACAGGGTCTACTGTTCTACTACAGAGACAGAGAGAGAGTGACACTGAGAGAGAGTGTATGTTAGTAACTGTAATGCTGTCTTCCAGGTATCAGTTCTGTTTCTGATCTAGGTAGAGAGAGAGAGACAGAGAGAGAGAGACCCTGAGAGAGAGTGTATGTTAGTAACTGTAATGCTGTCTTCCAGGTATCAGTTCTGTTTCTGATCTAGGTAAAGAGAGACAGAGAGAGAGAGAGACCCTGAGAGAGAGAGTGTATGTTAGTAACTGTAATGCTGTTTTCCAGGTATCAGTTCTGCTGCTGACCTACCTGACTCTGGAGAAGTTCCTGGTCATAGTGTTTCCCTTCAGCCACCTGAGACCTGGTAAACTACAGACTGTGGTGAGTCACACTATGCCTTCTTATAACACTACATGTGCCCTCCTTTAACAGGACAAAATACTTAATCTGCTATATCAGTTCAGAACACTGATTACCAGGTTTACTACAGACTGAGTCTGTCAGCTGGTGACTTGATACACAAGCACTGCTGCACCATCTGTGGCAATTATGTTGATCTATCTGTGACTCGTTTCAGGAAACTAGGCGTATGTTGAGCGTCACTACTTCACAAGACATGCATTTCAACGTAAACATACATTTTTTATCAAAATGCGTTTTTTGGCAGAAATGCCTTCTGGAACATGTGAACTTTCATGCTCCTTAAGAAGATACATGTATGCCATCTGGAAATACAAATACAATTGTTAAATCACAAGCCTACTTTGTTTAGCCATGGAAAAAGTAAGGAACCTTCCCGCTAGCCATGATTGGCTGAGATAATGGATGGGCTGGACATGCCGAGAGATGATTTTGGATTGGTCTACCATCATGTTATAGACACAAGCGATTGTGTCTATAACATGAACTGCTCAGTATGTGTAGGTAATTCTTTCTAACACAGTTTTTTTTTAAGATATCACGTAGCACTGCAAAAGGGTTGCTAATGCTCTTCACTTAATGGAGGACTGAGTTTTGAAATCAGTGGAAGGCCCGGTAGAAGCAGAGTACGATAGCTAAGGAGAGAAATTCTGCCATTTGATTGCAAATGTGCAGAGGGAGTCGAAAAGAGAACACACAGAAGGCTGTTGTATAAAGCACCTGTCTCTGGATTACATCTTCAAACTAAGGGCAACCATGGCATCCGTGACAGAGAGGGAGAAGCGTTCATCCATGTATAAGGGTAAGAGAGTCTAGCTAGCTACATTTTCAGATATTATAAGTTTCTAATTTTGACAGAAAGTCGTTTTCATTGCAAGTTAATGCATACTGTTAGCTAGCTAGCTGGCTCGCTTGCTAACGTTACGTGTATGATCTGTGTAGGAATATTGTTCGTATCTCAGAGCCATTTGCATTGCTAGTTATGGCATAATGTTAGCTAGATAGCTAACATTGAACCTAGTTGGTTAGCTTTAGCTACCTGCAGGGTAGTAAAATTAGTTGGGATTATGGTTAATTGTTTAGCTAGCTAGCTACATATCTAAACAAAAGAGTCCATTATGCAAGTAACCATTACACTGTACCCTTTCCCCTTTTTGTATCCTGTGCATGTGACAAATAAACTTTGATTTGATACAGTGTGTGTTTACCAGAGACGGTAATGTGAAGAACAACAGGACCTGCTCCAGAGTCACATTAGGAGATAACGTTAGGCCAACGAGACAGTGTCCAAGTTCTAGAATTCTCCGGTAGAATGCTCTGCTTTTATTTTGTCACATTCACATCCGACAATAGAATGTTCAGGATGTCACTATGACAACTGTTTACAGACATGTCGATAGATGTAGTATAAACCAACCTTTAGTCATGAAATCTTTGGTTGTTTAGTACACTACTGTACTCACTCTGATTAGCACATGGTATCACATGTGAATCCTTAAAGAGATGGGTGGGGCTAAGGCTTAAGAGGGTGTGAACGATGCTGATTGGGTGTAGGCAAAGAAGAGCTCTCCAGTACCACATTCAAGGCCCATTTTCTCAAAAGTGGGGTTACAAAGTTATAACATTTTCAAAGCAGAATTTATTTCCCATTGTTCCTCAACTGTAGTGTATGATATACCATTTTCTAGCTCTGAGTCTCTACTTTTATCCAAAGTAAAAAACACATTTTCAATTTAGTCAGTTAAGAAGAATTTCTTATTTACAATGACAACCCACTGGGGAACAGTGGGTTAACTGCCTTTTTCAGAACAACAGATTTTTACCTTGTCAGCTCAGGGATTCAATCCAGCAACCTTTTGGGTACTGGCCCAACGCTCTAACCACTAGGCTACCTGCCTCCACTGGTTTGAGCCAGTCGGTCACATTTTATCCCTTAAATTCCAACTCTGGACCTCAAAGGCAGTTCCACTGCTTCTTTTTATTCTTTCCCGTTAATCAGGCACTGATTTAGACCTGGGACACTTTATCAGGTAGAACAGAAAACCAGCAGAAGTCTGGACCTCCAGCGTAAGATGTGAATACCCTGCTATAGGGCCTATAGACAGTATGTTGTACCATCTCTCCCCACCAGGTGGTGCTAGTGTCTATCTGGGTGCTGGGGTTCATCATTGCTGTTGTTCCCTTGCTGAACGACGATCTGTTTGGGAACTACTATGGTCGCAACGGAGTCTGCTTCCCCCTACACTCTGACAGACAGGAGAAACCCACTGCTAAAGGATACTCTATCGGAATATTCCTTGGTACGGTGTGTGTTTGTGTGTTATTTCTCTCATGCACATGTGTATCTCTCTATCTCTCTCTCTCCTTCTCCCTCGCTCTCCCTAAATTGTGCCATTAAAGGGTTTCTAAATATCTAAAATCTCTCTCTATGGGTCTGAACCTGTTAGCATTCCTGTTGATAGTGTGTGTGTGTGTGTGTTAATTCTGCACTGTATGTCTCCCCCTGTGTGTGTGTGCGTGCGTGTGTTTATTCTGCACTGTGTGTCTCCCCCTGTGTGTGTGTGCGTGCGTGTGTTTATTCTGCACTGTGTGTGTCTCCATAGGTCTAAATCTGGTAGCCTTCCTGGTGATAGTGTTCTCCTACTCCTCCATGTTCTACTCCATCTATAAGACTGGAATCAATGCTACAGGTACAGTACCTTCAGAAAGTATTCATACCTCTAGACTTATTCCATATGTTGTGTTACAGCCTGAATTCAAAATGGATTAAATATATGTTTTTCTCACACATCTACACACAATATCCCATAATGACAAAGTGAAAATGTGTTTTTAGACATTTCTGCACATTTATTAAAAACGAAATACAGAAATATCTCATTTACATAAGTATTCACACTCCTGAGAGTGTTAGAATCACCTTTGACAGCCATTACAGCTGTGAGTCTTTCTGGGTAAGTCTCTAAGAGCTTTGCCCACCTGGGTTGTATAATATTTGCACATTATTATACAAAAAAATATTCAAGCTCAATCAAGTTGGTTGTTGACCATTGCTAGACAGCCATTTCCAAGTCTTGCGATATATTTTCAAGCCGATTGAAGTCAAAACTGTAACTAGGCCACTCAGGAACATAATTTATTTGTACATTTTAACATTTTTTAAATACAAAACAAACACATACAAACACGAGCAAACATCAACGACGTCACCCTGCCCAGACCCACCAGCTCACATCCCCTTCTCCACGCCCGCATCACACTCCGCCACATGACCTTAAACTGCACCATTTTGTTTCTCTCCGTTGCCCACGCATTTTCAACATTTAGAGCAATCAATGTGTACACTCAGTGGCCAGTTGCCACCAGGCAGGATGGGGCCATGGACTCATGACAGTGGAGGCTGCTGAGGGGAGAACGGCTCATAGTAATGGCCGGAACGGAGCAAATGGAATGGCAACAAACACTTAGAAACCGTGTGTTTGATCCATTTGATTCCATTCCACTGATTCTGCTCCAGTCATTACCACGAGCCCATTCTCCCCAATTAAGGTGCCACCAACCTCTGACTCATGCTGCTTACGCCAAATCCTGACTCTGTCATCAGCATGACGCAACAGGAGCCAGGATTCGTCGGACCAGGTGATGTTTTTCTACTGGAGCCATTTCTTCTTCTTGTTTTTAGCTGATAGGAGTGGAGCCCGGTGTGGTCATCTGCTGCAATAGCCCATCCATGACAAGGACCAACGAGTTGTGCGTTCCGAGATTCTGCACCACTGTTGTACTGCGCCGTTATCTGCCTGTTTGTGGCCCGCCTGTTCTTGCCGATTCTTGCCATTTTCCTTCCACCTCTCATGTTTGTTGCACCGTTCTCGGTAAACCCTTGACACTGTCGTGCATTAAAAATGCCAGGAGGATGGCCGTTTCTGAGATTCTGGAACCGGCACGCCTTGCACCGAAGATCATACTACGCTCAAAGTCGCTTAGGTCACTCGTTTTGCCCATTCTGATATTCAATAAAACAGTAACTGAATGCCTCAATGTCTGTGTGCCTGCTTTATCTAGCAAGCCACGGCCATGTGACTCAATTGTGTTTTAGGTTATTGTCCTGCTGAAAGGTGAATTTGGAAAGCAGACTGAACTAGGTTTTCCTGTAGGATTTTGCCTTTGCTTAGCTGTATTCCGTTTATTTTTATCCTAAAAAACTCAAGTCCTTGCCGATGACAAGCATACACATAACATGATGCAGCCACCACCATGCTTGAAAATATGAAGAGTGGTACTCAGTGATGTGTTGTGTTGGATTTGCCCCAAACATAATGCTTTGCATTCTGGACAAAAAGTACATTTCTTAGCCAATTTTTAAGCAGTCTTACTTTTGTGCCTTATTACAAACAGGATGCATGTTTTGGATTTTATTTATTCTGTACAAGCTTCCTCCTTTGCATTCTGTCATTTAGATTAATACTGTGGAATAACTGCAATGTTGTTGATCCATCCTCAGTTTTCTCCTGTCACAGCCACTAAACTCTGTAACTGATTTAAAGTCATTGGCCTCATGATAAAATCACTTAGCGGTTTCCTTCCTCTCCGGCAACTCAGTTAGGAAGGACGCCTGTATTTTTGTAGTGATGCCTGTATCTTTGTATTGCTCCAGTTTCCAAAGTGTAATTAATAACTTCACCATGCTCAAAGGGATATTCAATGTCTGCTTTTGTGGTTAACTATGTGTTTGAAATTCACTGGTGAAGTAATTCAAAAATCATGTCATACACTATTGCACACAGAGTGAGTCCATGCAACTTATTATGTGACTCGTTTTACTCCTGAACTTATTTAGGCTTGCCATAACAAAAAGATTGAATACTTATTGACTCAATACATTTCAGCTTTACATTTTTAAGGAATTTGTAAACATTTCTAAAAACATAATTCCACTTTGACATTATGGGGCATTGTGTGTAGGCCAGTGACACAGAATATATAATGTTATCTATTTTAAATTCAATCTCAACACCATAAAATGTGGAATAGGTCAAGGGGTGTGAATACTTTCTGAAGGCACAAAGCTGTGAATACTTTCTGAAGGCCCTGTATACTCAAGGGGTGTGAATACTTTCTGAAGGCCCTGTATAGTCAAGGGGTGTGAATACTTTCTGAAGGCCCTGTATAGTCAAATGGTGTGAATACTTTCTGAAGGCCCTGTATAGTCAAGGGGTGTGAATACTTTCTGAAGGCCCTGTATAGTCAAGGGGTGTGAATACTTTCTGAAGGCCCTGTATAGTCAAGGGGTGTGAATACTTTCTGAAGACCCTGTAAAGGAAGACAACAAGTGAACTCTGAACCCTCTTGTAATACTTGAATATTATTTGTAGTTGAAGCTTTGTTGACCTGACTGTAGCTAACAGGCTGTTCTGTTACAGACCTGAGGACCAGGCTATACAGACATGGCTGTAGTTATCAGGCTGTTCCGTTACAGACCTGAGGACCAGGCTATACAAAGACATGGCTGTAGCTAACAGGCTGTTCTGTTACAGACCTGAGGAGAAGGCTACACAGACATGGCTGTAGTTATCAGGCTGTTCCATTACAGACCTGAGGACCAGGCTATACAGAGACATGGCTGTACCTAACAGGCTGTTCTGTTACATACCTGAGGAGCAGGCTACACAGACATGGCTGTAGCTAACATGTTGTTCTGTTACAGACCTGAGGAGCAGGCTACACAGAGATGTGGCTGTAGCTAACAGGTTCTTCTTCATCGTCTTCTCTGACGCCCTCTGCTGGATCCCCATCTTCCTGGTCAAGATACTGTCCCTGCTGCAGGTCGAGATACCAGGTAAATACTGTCCCTGCTGCAGGTCAAGATACCAGGTAAATACTGTCCCTGCTGGTCGAGATACCAGGTAAATACTGTCACTGCTGCAGGTCGAGATACCAGGTAAATACTGTCACTGCTGCAGGTCGAGATACCAGGTAAATACTGTCACTGCTGCAGGTCGAGATACCAGGTAAATACTGTCACTGCTGCAGGTCGAGATACCAGGTAAATACTGTCACTGCTGCAGGTCGAGATACCAGGTAAATACTGTCCCTGTTGCAGGTCAAGATACCAGGTAATCGTTGTTGGGGAAGCTACTCTGAAAAGATAGTTTACCAATCTATCAATTAGTTTACTTAGAAGTTATGCTACACTAAATCTACCCCTATGACAAATATAGTTTACTTTACTAAAGTTCCCTTGAAAGAGTAGTTCACTACAGCCAAACTAATTAGTGAAAAATTATTATGTAAATCTGAAATTTCATAGACTATAAATTGTAACAACAGATCACTTTGGGGTCATATGTTAAAAGCCTATTAACATCAGGCCTGAGGACCCCAGCAAAAATCTGCCTCACAATGAAGCATTTTACAATTTTATTTTCAGGACTACCAGGGCTACAAGTAGAACACAGAACAAATAGTCAGTTGCATTCATGAGCTTTATTGACCAATGTCAAAAAGATCCGCCAAGCAAAAACCTGATAAAATATGTATTTAAAGAATGCTTTAAGTACATTAATTGTTTGCTCAGTAGGAAATGAATATACAACTAGTCCATGACAACTGTGTGGAGGTTGGAGTTTGTGACAGTGACTATGTGAGTTTATTAATGATTATTAATGATATAGTGTGTCCTGGAATTTCCTATGATCTTCTACGTAGAAGAATTCCTTACCTCCGAACAACCTCTTGTGTGGCATGTGAGCGTCATAGATGGGTCATAATAGTTTGTAGCTCAAACCATTCAGACGTTACAGACCGGTTTCTGAGAAGAACCGCACCAGGGCCCCTTCGGATGTGCCCTTGTCTCACAAACACCTGCTACTCATACAGACTAATGGTTGGTATCAATGGATGCAGAAGAAATAGACTAATCTAAATGGTACATCCCAGAAGTATGTAGGTCTGCAGGTGCAAACACATCATGTTTAAAAGGGTTTTGAAGTCCAAAATGCACCAGCATCACGGATGGACTGTAGGAATTAAACACAAAAACAATGTTTCAAGTGAGAATAAGGCAGGTCTGATGCCGATAAAGAAAGGAAATGATTGCCTACTTCACCCATATTTTATTTATGTGAAAAAAGTAGTGTGTAGTTCCAGTAGTTAGCTACACCGCTACATGTTAAAACAGTAGTGTGTAGTTCCAGTAGTTAGCCACACCGCTACATGTTAAAACAGTAGTGTGTAGTTCCAGTAGTTAGCTATACTGCTACATGGTAAAACAGTAGTGTGTAGTTCCAGTAGATAGCTACACCGCTACATGCTAAAACAGTAGTGTGTAGTTCCAGTAGTTAGCTATACTGCTACATGGTAAAACAGTAGTGTGTAGTTCCAGTAGTTAGCTACACCACTACATGGTAAAACAGTAGTGTGTAGTTCCAGTAGTTAGCTACACCGCTACATGGTAAAACAGTAGTGTGTAGTTCCAGTAGTTAGCTACACCGCTACATGGTAAAACATTAGTGCGTAGTTCCAGTAGTTAGCTACACCGCTACATGGTAAAACAGTCATGTGTAGTTCCAGTAGTTAGCTACACCGCTACATGGTAAAACAGTAGTGTGTAGTTCCAGTAGTTCCACCCCACATGCACACACCTCTAACTCCCTCTCTCTCTCCCCCTCCAGGTACCATCTCATCCTGGGTGGTGATCTTTATATTACCCATCAATAGTGCCCTGAACCCTATCCTCTACACCCTGACTACCAGCTTCTTCAGAGAACAGGTAGTGGTTCATCCTAAATGGCAACCTATTTCCTGTATAGTGCACTACTTTTGATCAGGGCCCATGGGGCTTTGGTCAAAAGTAGTGCACTAAAAAGGGAATAGGGTGCCATTTGGGACGTACACTAAAAATATAATATTTCAATTTACCTTCCACCACTGGTAAATATATATACATACAGTGCATACAGACACCTTGACTCTTTCCACATTTTGTTACGTTACAGCCTTATTCTAAACTTGATTTTTTTTTAAATGTATTCTTTCATCAATCTACACCAGGTATTCCCAAACTGGGATACGCACAATGCCGTCGGGGGTACGCCAAATAATGATGTGATTCACATTTTAAAAATATATACTGTATAATAATAATTCTTCACATTTTCAAACAGTACATTTATATTTTCCAACAGGGCTATACATTTGGGTGAGTTTTTTTTTCTCGCCTGAGTAGCCTCGTTTCACTGCCAAAAATTGTGTTTAGCGAAATAACAACACAATGTCAAATACAGGTAGCCTAGTCAAATAATTAATATCCAATCACATTAACCGTTACTCTCTCGCGGGAAACCTTCATTCTTGCACAGGCATTTAGAAACGAAACATGACAATTTGAAAAATAAGCCACAGGAGTTTTTAGAGCAATAATAAAGACTACTTTCGAGTAGGAAGACATGTATAAAAGCTACAGATACCATTAATAAGAAGGGGCTAGAAGCGTCTTATATGGTGAGCTACCAAGTGGCTAGGACAGGCAAGCCCCATACTATTTTGGAGAACTAAATTCTTCCTGCTGCCGCGGTACAATGCCTTCATCAAACAACACTTTCACGACGCATCAGTGACATGGCAGGAGATGTTTTGAGACAATTACTGTTTCACATACAAGTCAGTGAATTATATGCGTTACAGCTGGATGCGTCAACAGATGTGGCGGGCCTGGCACAGCTCCTGGTATTTGTCCGTTACGTTTATGGGGGGTCAATTAAGGAAGACATTTTCTGCAAACCACTGGAAACCAGGACAACATGAGGGGATATTACTGGACAGCTTTGTGACATCAAATGGACTTTGGTGGTCAAGATGTGTTTGTATCTGTACTGATGGCGCAAAAGCCATGACAGGAAGACATAGTGGAGTGGTAACGCGCGAACAAGCAGTTGCTCCCGACGCCACTTGGGTACACTGCAGCATCCACCAAGAGGCTCTTGCTGCCAAGGGAATGCCTGACAGCTTGAAAGACGTTTTGGACACTACAGTGAAAATGGTTTAACGTTGTTGAAGAAGGGCCCCTGTTTTCTGCATTATGCAATGATATGGGCAGCGACCATGTAACGCTTTTACAACATACAGAAGTGCAAAGTATTGACACGTTTTTTTTTTATTGAGAGACGAGCTTAAAGTTTTCTTTACTGACCATAATTTTCACTTGGCTGACCGCTTTGCATAATGATGAGTTTCTCACACTGGCCTATCTGTGTGATGTTTTTTCTCTCCTGAATGATCTGAATCTAGGATTACAGGGACTCTCCAACTATATTCAACGTGCGGGATAAAATTGAGGCTATGATTAAGAAGTTGGAGCTCTTTTCTGTCTGCATTAACAAGGACAACGCACAGGTCTTTCCATCATTGTATGATTTTTTTTGTGTGCAAATGAACTCAAGCTTACGGACAATGTCAAAAGTGATATAGCGAAGCACCTGAGTGAGCTGGGTGAGCAATTGTGCAGGTACTTTCTCGACATGGACGACACAAACAACTGGATTCGTTATCCCTTTCATGCCCTGCCTCCAGTCCACTGACCGATATCTGAACAAGAGAGTCTCATCGAAATTGCAACAAGCGGTTCTGTGAATTGAATTTAATCAGAAGCCACTGCCAGATTTCTGGATAGGGCTGCGCTCAGAACTGAAGCCCTTTGCAACCATGTACCTATGTGACAGTAGATTTTCGGCCCTCACTAGCATGAAAACGAAGTACAGGCACGATCAAGGGTTGCCTTTCAGAGAGACATCCGAGACTGCAACGTTCTTTGCTTCACGGAAACATGGCTCACTCAGGACACGTTATCTGAGTCGGTACAGCCGCCTGGTTTCTCCACGCATCGCGCCGACAGAAACAAACATCTATCTGGTAAGAAGAAGGGTGGGGGTGTGTGTCTTATGATTAACGAGACGTGGTGTGATGATAACAACATACAGGAACTCAAGTCCTTTTGTTCACCTGACATAGAATTCATTACAATCAAATGCCGACCGCATTATCTACCAAGAGAATTCTCCTCGATTATAATCACAGCCGTGTACATCCCCCCTCAAGCTGACACATCGACGGCACTGAAAGAAATTCATCGGACTCTATGTAAACTGGAAACCACATATCCTGAGGCTGCATTTATTGTGGCTGGGGATTTTAATAAGGCTAATTTAAGAACAAGGCTCCCGAAATTTTACCAGCATATCCAATGTGCCACCCGGGCTGGTAAAATCCTGGACCACTGTTATTCCAACTTCCGTGATGCATACAAGGCTATTCTCCGCCCTCCTTTCGGCAAGTCTGACCATGACTCCATTTTGTTGCTCCCAGCCTACAAACAGAAACTAAAACAGGAAACGCCCGTTCTCAGGTCTGTTCAACGCTGGTCCGACCAATCTGATTCCATGCTGCAAGATTGCTTCGAGCACGTGGACTGGGATATGTTCCGGATAGCATCTGACAACAACATTGATGTATACGCTGATTCGGTGAGCGAGTTTATTAGCAAGTGCATTGGTGATGTTGTACCCATAGCAAATATCAAAACCTTCCCCAACCAGAAACCGTGGATTGATGGCAGCATTCGCGCAAAACTGAAAGCGCGAACCACTGCTTTTAACCAGGGTAAGGCGACCGGAAACATGTTTGAATACAAACAGTGTAGCTATTCCCTCCGCAAGGCAATCAAACAAGCTAAGCGTCAATATAGAGACAAAGTAGAGTCACAATTCAACGGCTCAGACACAAGAGGAATGTGGCAGGGTCTACAGTCAATCACGGACTACAAAAAGAAAGCCAGCCCCGTCGCGGACCATGACGTCCTGCTCCCAGACAAACTAAACAACTTCTTTGCTCGCTTTGAGGACAATACAGTGCCACCGACACGGCCCGCTACCAAAACCTGCGGGCTCACCTTCACCGCAGCCAATGTGAGAAAAACATTTAAATGTGTTAACCCTCGCAAGGCTGCCGGCCCAGATGGCATCCCTGGCCGTGTCCTCAGAGCATGCGCAGACCAGCTGGCTGGTGTGTTTACGGACATATTCAATCAGTCCCTATCCCAGTCTGCTGTTCCCACATGCTTCAAGAGGGCCACCATTGTTCCTGTTCCCAAGAAAGCTAAGGTGACTGAGCTAAATGACTATCGCCCCGTAGCACTCACTTCCGTCATCATGAAGTGCTTTGAGAGATTAGTCAAGGATCATATCACCTCCATCCTACCAGACACCCTGGACCCACTCCAATTTGCTTACCGTCCCAATAGGTCCACAGACGACGCAATCGCAATCACACTGCATACTGCCCTAACCCATCTGGACAAGAGGAATACTTATGTAAGAATGCTGTTCATCGACTACAGCTCAGCATTTAACACCATAGTTCCCTCCAAGCTCGTCATTAAGCTCGAGACCCTGGGTCTCGACCCAGCCCTGTGCAACTGGGTCCTGGACTTCCTGACGGGCCGGTCCCAGGTGGTGAGGGTAGGAAACAACATCTCCACCCCGCTGATCCTCAACACTGGGGCCCCACAAGGGTGCGTTCTCAGCCCTCTCCTGTACTCCCTGTTTACCCATGACTGCGTGGCCAAGCACGCATCCAACTCAANCAACCGTAAGGCTCTCCAGAGGGTAGTGAGGACTGCACAGCGCATCACCGGGGGTAAACTACCTGCCCTCCAGGACACCTACACCACCCGATGTCACAGAAAGGCCAAAAAGATCATCAAGGACAACAACCACCCGAGCCACTGCCTGTTCACCCCGCTATCATCCAGAAGGCGAGGTCAGTACAGGTGCATCAAAGCTGGGACCGAGAGACTGAAAAACAGCTTCTACCTCAAGGCCATCAGACTGTTAAACAGCCATCACTAACATTGAGTGGCTGCTGCCAACATACTGACTTAAATCTCTAGCCACTTTAAACATAGGAATTGGATGTAACAAATGTATCACTAGCCACTTTAAACAATTTTGTATATAATGTTTACGTATCCGACATACTCATATCAAATGTACTCTAAACCATCTACTGTATCTTGCCTATGCCGTTCGGCCATCGACCCAAATCTCTAGCCACTTTAATAATTATAATTGGATGAAATAATGTATCACTAGCCACTTTAAACAATGCCATTTATATAATGTTTACATATCCTACATTACTCATCTCATATATATATATATATATGTGTATATACTGTACTCCATACCATCTACTGCATCTTGCCTATGCCGGTCAGCCATCGCTCATCCATATATTTATATGTACATACTCGTATTCATTCCTTTACTCTTGTGTGTATAAGGTAGTTGTTGTGAATTTGTTAGATTACTTGTTAGATACTACTGCATGGTCGGAACTAGAAGCACAAGCATTTCGCTACACTCGCATTAACATCTGCTAACCATGTGTATGTGACAAATAAAATTTGATTTGATTTGATTTGATTTGATTTGATTTGATTGACTGTGTGTGGGAAATTATTTAAGACTGAGACTCTCTCCAATACAACCCAACATTGCAGAGTTATGTGAATCCTTTCAAGCACACCCTTCTCATTAACCTGTGGTGAGTTATTCACCATTTTTGATTAACAAATAAGGTTTTATATGTAAGATGGTTAAATAAAGAACAAAATGGTTGATTATTATTATTTGTGCCCTGGTCCTATAAGAGCTCTTTGTCACTTCCCACGAGCCGGGTTGTGACAAAAACTCACACTCATTCTTATGTTTAATAAATGTATCATATAGTGTGTGTGTGTGTGTGTGGCAGGCTTACGATGATGGCAAAAAACAACATTTGTGAGTGCGCTGACGCTGGTGCTAGAGGGGGTACACAGCTGGAGGTTGAATGTTTGAAGGGGTACGGGACTATAATGTTTGGGAGCCACTGATCTACACACAATACCCCATAATGACAAAGCAAAAACAGGTTTGTAGAAATTGAAAATACTGAAATATCACATTTACATAAGTATTCAGACCTTTTACTCAGTACTTTGTTGAAGCACCTTTGGCAGCGATTACAGCCTTGAGTCTTCTTGGGTATGATGCTACAAGCTTGGCACACCTGTATTTGGGGAGTTTCTCCCATTCTCCTCTGCAGATCCTCTCAAGCTCTGTCAGGTTGAATGGGGAGCGTTGCTGCACAGCTTTTTCAGGTCTCCAGAGATGTTCAATCGGGTTCAAGTCCGGGTTCTGGCTGGGCCACTCAAGGACATTCAGAGACTTGTCCCGAAGCCACGCCTGCGTTGTCTTGGCTGTGTGCTTAGGGTCCTACTGGAAGGTAAACCTTTGCCCCAGTCTGAGGTCCTGAGTGCTCTGGAGCAGGTTTTCATCAAGGATCTCACTATACTTTGCTCTGTTCATCTTTCCCTTGATCCTGATTAGTCTCCCAGTCCCTGCCACTGAAAAACATCCCCACAGCATGATGCCACCACCATGCTTCACCGTAGGGATGGTGCCAGGTTTCCTCCAGACGTGACGCTTGGCATTCAAGCCAAAGAGTTCAATCTTGGTTTCATCAGACCAGAGAATATTGTTTCTCATGGTCTAAGAATCCTTTAGGTGCCTTTTGGGAAACTCGAAGTGGGCTGGTGCCTTTTACTGAGGAGTGGCTTCCGTCTGGCCACTCTACCATAAAGGCCTGATTGGTGGAGTGCTGCAGAGATGGTTGTCCTTCTGGAAGGTTCTCCCATCTCCACAGAGGAACTCTGGAGCTCGGTCAGAGTGACCATCGGGTTCTTGGTCACCTCCCTGACCAAGGCCCTTCTCCCCCGATTGCTCAGTTTGGCCGGTTGGCCAGCTCTAGGAAGAGTAGGTGTTTCCAAACGTCTTCCATTTAAGAATGATGGAGGCCACCGTGTTCCTGGGGACCTTCAATGCTGCAGAAATGTTTTAGTATCCTTCCCCAGATCTGTGCCTCGACACAATCCTGTCTCGGAGCTCTACAGACAATTCCTTCGACCTCATGGCTTGGTTTTTGCTCTGACATGCACTGTCAACTGTGGGACTTATATAGACATGTGTGTGACTTTCCAAATCATGTCCAATCAATTGAATTGACCACAGGTGGACTCCAATCAAGTTGTAGAAACATGGATGATCAATGGAAACAGGATGCACCTGAGCTCAATTTCGAATCTCATAGCAAAGGGTCTGAATACTTATATAAGTAAGGTATTTCTGTCTTTAATTTTTTCTAAATTTGCAAACATTTCTAGAAACCTATTTTAGCTTTGTCATTATGGGGTATTGTGATGTCAATATGGGGTATTGTGTGTAGATTGATGAGGATTTTTTTTATTTAATCCATTTTAGAACAAGGCTGTGACATAACAAAAAAAAGTCAAGGGGTCTGAATACTTTCTGAATGCACTGTATATTTGTATACAGTACCAGTCAAAAGTTTGGACACACCTACTCATTCCAGGGTTTTTCTTTACATTGTAGAATAATAGTGGAGACATGACTATGAAATAACACTTATGGAATCATGTAGTAACCATGAAGTAACCTAAAGTGTTAAACAAATCTAAATATATGTTATATTTGAGATTCTTCAAAGTAGCCACCCTTTGCCTTGATGACAGCTTTGCACACTATTGGCATTCTCTCAACCAGCTTCATGAGGTTGTCACCTGGAATGCATTTCAATTAACAGGTGTGCCTTGTTAAAAGTTCATTTGTGGAATTTCTTTCCTTCTTAATACGTTTGAGCCAATCAGTTGTGTTGTGACAAGGTAAGGGTGGTATACAGAAGATAGCCCTATTTTGTAAAAGACCAAGTCAATATTATGGCAGGAACAGCTCAAATAAGCAAAGAGAAACGACAGTCCATTACTTTAAGACATGACGGTCAGTCAATCTGGAAAATTTCAAGTACTTTGAAAGTTTCTTCAAGTGCAGTTGCAAAAACCATCAAGCGCTATGATGAAACTGGCTCTGATGAGGACCGCCACAGGAAAGGAATACCCAGAGTTACCTCTGCTGCAGAGGATAAGTTCATTACTGTTAACTTCACCTCAGATTGCAGCCCAAATAAATGCTTCACAGAGTTCAAGTAACAGACACATCTCAACATCAACTGTTCAGAGGAGACTGCGTGAACCAGGCCTTCATGGTCGAATTGCTGAAGAAGAGACTTGCCTGGGCCAAGAAACACCAGCAATGGACATTAGACCGGTGGAAATCTGTCCTTTGGACTAATGAGTCCAAATTTGAGATTTTTGGTTCCAACCGCTGTGTCTTTGTGAGACACAGCGTCGTGTTCTTTTGATTAAACCATCCCATCTGGTTTGCGCTTAGTGGGACTATCATTATTTTTTCAAGAGGACATTGATCCAAAACACACCTCTAGGCTGTGTAAGGGCTATTTGACCAAGAAGGAGAGTGATGGAGTTTTCCATCAGATGACCTGGCCTCCACAATCACCCGACCACAACCCAATTGAGATGGTTTGGGTTGACTTGGACCGCAGAGTGAAGGAAAAGCAGCCAACAAGTGCTCTGCATATGTGGGAACTCCTTCAAGACTGTTGGAAAAGCATTCCTCATGAAGCTGGTTGAGAGAATGCCAACTGTAATCTAAGCAAAGCTGTCATCTAGGCAAAGGGAGGGTTTAACACTTTTTTGGTTACTTCATGATTCCATATGTGTTTCATAGTTCTGATGTGTTCACTATTATTCTACAATGTAGAAAATAGTACAAATAAAGAAAAAGCCTTGAATGAGTAGGTGTATCCAAACTTTTGACTGGTTCTGTATATTTTAGAATTATTTGTATTTTTCCTTTATTAACAGTTTTTCTCAATATTTTATTTTTATTTTACAATATTGTCTATTTTCATGGCGATTTTCACATGACACAGAACTAACTCAAAAGCCTAATGCAAAACAGTAAATACATTTTTAAAATGTAGTTGCCTTCTCAAAGCATAAATGCATTAATCTAAATGAAAGTCAAAATTGCCATTATATGAATCAAAAGAACACGACTTACTGAAAAAAGACTAGCACAAACATACTTCAGTCTAAGCGGACAAAACAGAAAGTTAGTCTGTCTTTTAAATGTCCCAGTAGATCAACTGATTTTCTTTGCAGTCACTACATCATGATGATGCAGCTATAGAAAGGTGCAGAATTATGGGTAATTACTCTTCTTTTATATTTTTTTTACCATAGAAATTTCATACAATCAAATCAAGTATTATTCCTGATTTAAAAAGAAAATGGAAAATGAAGTACATTGTGTGAAAAATGCATTCACTGATATCATCACAATTCAATTCCATGTATTCAATACAGTACATCAGTGGATGAGGGATGACGACGAGGGAGGACGATCTTTTTTGGCCTTATTTCTATTACAGCACATTGGATGACTGTCATTCATATTCCATTCAACCAGCTCAATGTAACATACTACATGATACTCAAATTTTCCCTATACCCATCATGAGGTTGCTACAACCTAGCATATGAATAAAAGTTTACAACGTGCACTACCGTTCAAAAGTTTGGGGTCACTTAGATTTTTTTTTGAAAGAAAAACGACTTTTCTGTCCATTAAAATAACATCAAATTGATCAGAAATACAGTCTAGACATTGTTAACGATCTAATGTTAAATACTGT
This sequence comes from Hucho hucho, assembly GCA_003317085.1. Taxonomy (NCBI): domain Eukaryota; kingdom Metazoa; phylum Chordata; class Actinopteri; order Salmoniformes; family Salmonidae; genus Hucho; species Hucho hucho. The sequence goes on along the minus strand of QNTS01003778.1, from coordinate 53,665 downwards.
TGAAGTAATATGGCTACAGGTTCATCTGCTTCCCCTAAAGCCCATTCTTGTGGGAGGCTGCTATAGACCACCAAGTGCTAACAGTCAGTGTCTGGATAATATGTGTGAAATACTTGATAATGTATGTGATATCAACAGAGAAGTATATTTTCTGGGTGATTTAAATATTTACTGGATATCATCAAGCTGCCCACTCAGGAAAAAACTTCTAACTGTAACCAGTGCCTGCAACCTGGATTAGGTTGTCAGTCAACCTACCAGGGTAGTTACAAACAGCACAGGAATTAAATCATCAACATGTATTGATCACATCTTTACCAATGCGGCAGATATTTGCTTTAAAGCAGTATCCAAATCCATAGGATGTAGTGATCACAATATAATAGCCATATCTAGGAAAACCAAAGTTCCAAAGTCTGGGCCCAATATAGTGTATAAGAGGTCATACAATAAGTTTTGTAGTGATTCATATGTTGATGATGTAAAGACTATTTGCTGGTCTGTGTTGTGTAATTAGGAGCAACCAGACGCTGCACTTGACGCATTCTTGAAACTACTTATTCCAGTTACTAATATGCGCACGTCCATTAAGAAAATTAATGTAAAAACTGTTAAATCATCTTGGATTGATGAGGAATTGAAAAATTGTATGGTTGAGAGGGATGAGGCAGAAGGTATGTCAATTAAGTCTGGCAGCCCATCTGATTGGCAAACTTACTGCAAATTAAGAAATCATGTGACTAAACTACATAAAAACAATTTATGAAATTTATGAAACAAAGATAAATTATATAAAGAATGATAGTTAAAAGCTTTGGGGCACTTAAAATTAATTTTGGGAAAAAAAGCTAACTCGGCTCCTAAATTCATTGAATCTGATGGCTCATTCATCACAAAGCCCACTTATATCGCAAACTACTTTAATTACTTTTTCATTGTCAAGATAAGCAAACTTAGGGATGACATGCCAGCAACAAATGCTGACACTACACATGCAAGTATATCGGACCAAATTATGAAAGACAAGAATTGTGCTTTTGAATTCCGTAAAGTCAGTTTGGAAGAGGTGAAAAAATTATTGATGTCTATCAACAATGACAAGCCACCGGGGTCTGACAATCTGGATGGAAAATTACTGAGGATAATAGCAGACAATATTGCCACTCCTATTTGCCACATCTTCAATTTAAGCCTACTAGAGAGCGTGTGCCCCCAGGCCTGGAGGGAAGCTAAAGTTATTCCGCTACCCAAGAATAGTAAAGCCCCCCTTTCTGGCTCAAATAGCCAACCAATCAGCCGCTTACCAACCCTTAGTAAACTTCTGGAAAAAATTGTGTTTGACCAGATACAATGTTATTTCACAGTAAACAAATTGACAACAGAATTTCAGCATGCTTATAGGGAAGGACACTCAACAAGCACAGCACTTACACAAATTACTGATGATTGGCTGTGTGAAATTGATGATAAAATGATTGTGGGGGCTGTCTTGTTAGACTTCAGTGCAGCTTTTGACATTATCAATCATAGTCTGCTGCTGGAAAAAAACGTATGTGTTATGGCTTTACACCCCCTGCAATAATGTGGATAAAGAGTTACTTGTCTAACAGAACACAGAGGGTGTTCTTTAATGGAAGCCTCTCAAATATAATCCAGTTAGGATCAGGAATTCCCCAGGGTAGCTGTTTATGTCCCTTGCTTTTTTCAATTTTTACTAATGACATGACACTGACTTTGAGTAAAGTCAGAGTGTCTATGTATGCGGATGACTCAACACTATACACGTCAGCTACTACAGTGACTGAAATGCCTGCAACACTCAACAAAGACCTGCAGTTAGTTTCAGAGTGGGTGGCAAGGAGTAAGTTAGCCCTAAATATTTCTAAAACTTAAAGCATTGTATTTGGAACAAAACACTCACTAATCCCTAAACCTCAACTAAATATTGTAATAAATAATGTGGAAATTGAGCAAGTTGAGATGACTAAACTGCTTGGAGTAACCCTAGATTGTAAACTATCATGTTCAAAACATCTTGATGCAGTAGTAGCTAAGATGAGGAGAAGTCTGTCTATAATATAGCGATGCTCTGCCTTCTTAACAACACTATCAACAAGGAAGGTCCTACAGGCCCTAGTTTTGTCGCGCCTTGACTACTGTTCAGTCATGTTGTCAGGCGCCACAAAAAAGCACTTAGGAAAATTGCAATTGGCTCAGAACAGGGCAGCATGGCTGGCCCTTGGATGTACACAGAGAGCTAAAATTAATAATATGCATGTCAATCTCTCCTGGCTGAAAGTGGAGGAGAGATTGACTTCATTACTACTTTTATTTATGAGAGGTATTGACATGTTGAATGCCCCCCCAAGACATGCCACAAGAGGTCCCTTCACAGTCCCCAAGTCCAGAACAGACCATGGGAGGCGCACAGTACTACATAGAGCCATGACTACATGGAACTCTATTCCACATGAAATAACTGATGCAAGCAGTAAAATTTTATTTAAAAAACAGATAAAAAAACACCTTTTGGAACAGCGGGGACTGTGAAGCAACACAAACATTGGCATAGACACATGCATACACTTACACAGACGATAACATACGCGCTATACATACACATGGATTCAGTGCTGTAGATTTGTGGTAGTGGTGGAGTAGGGGCCTGATGGCACAGTGTGTTGTGAAATATGTGAATGTATTGTAATGTTTAAAGAAATTATATAAACTGCCTTAATTTTGTGTGGCAGCAGCTAATGGGGATCCATAATAAATACAAATACAGATATTGTAAATGACTATTGTAGCTGGAAACGGCTGATTTTGAATGGAATATCTAGGCGTCACTCCTGTGTTCCAATGGCACGTTGTGTTAGCTAATCCAAGTTTATAATTTTAAAAGGCTAATTGATCATTAGAAAACCCTTTTGCAATTATGTTAGCACAGCTGAAAACTGTTGTCCTGATTAAAGAAGCAATAAACCTGGTCTTCTTTAGACTAGTTGAGTATCTAGAGCATCATCAGCATTTGTGGGTTTGATTACAGGCTCAAAATGGCCAGAAACAAATAACTTTCTTCTGAAACTTGTCAGTCTATTCTTGTCCTGCGAAATGAAGGCTAGTCCATGCGAGAAATTGCCAAGAAACTGAAGATCACGTACAACGCTGTGTACTTCTCCCTTCACAGAACAGCGCAAACTGGCTCTAACCAGAATAGAAAGAGGAGTGGGAGGCCCCGCTGCACAACTGAGCAAGAAGACAAGTACATTAGAGTGTCTAGTTAGAGAAACAGACGCCTCACAAGTCTTCAACTGGCAGCTTCATTAAATAGTACCCGCAAAACACCAGTCTCAACGTCAACAGTGAAGAGGCGATCCCGGGATGCTGTCCTTCTGGGCAGAGTTGCAAAGAAAAGCCATATCTCTGTCCAGAGTCTGTGTTCTTTTGCCTATCTTAATCTTTTCTTTTTACTGGCCAGTCTGTGATGGTTACTGATAATGGCCTCTATGTAGATATTCCATAAAAAATCTGCCATTTCCATCTACAATAGTCATTTACAACATTAACAATGTCTACACAGTTTTTCTGATCAATTTGATGTTATTTTAATGGATTTTTTTTTTGCTTTTCTTTCAAAAACAAGAACATTTCTATGTGACCGTAACTTTTGAACGGTAGTGTAGGTGCACAGGTTGAGAGAATTTTGAGTAATCAAGGTAACAGACAGTGACACATTCAATGCCGCCTTGCACACTCTTGCCTGCACCTATCTGATCTAGGGTGTAATCATTAGTCCAACAGTTGCAAACGAGAGTTTCTATTGGACAAATTCAGGTATATTTATCCCCATTTCGTTCTGTTTAAGAAAGGTTTTTCAACAGAATCGTCGGAACGAATTCACAGCTCATTTTCCGCAAACACAGCTCACTTTCATAGCAGCCACATGCAAACAGCATGATCACTTTGCTCGTTATATATTTCCTTCTCGCATCTACGCGCTCTTCTCTAAACCCATTAAAATCATGCAGTAAAGTGTAGTCAGCAAGCAGTTTAGCAGTAACACCGGCAGGCACCGGTGGAAATAAATGTATAAAACCAAAAGCTTACCTTAACTTGGAAGACTGTTCAACTATTGTCTTTCTCTCTCTTTGAGTCAACTACTCACCATATTTTATACACTGCAGTGCTCGCTAGCTGTAGCTTATGCTTTCAGTACTAGATTAATTCTCTGATCCTTTGATTGGGTGGACAACATGTCAGTTGTTTTATTTAACCTTTATTTAACCAGGCAAGTCAGTTAAAAACAAATTCTTATTTACAATGACGGCCTACCAAAAGACAAAAGGCCTCGTGCGGGGGCAAAACACACATCACGACAAGAGAGACAACACTACATAAAAAAAGACCTAAGACAACAACATAGCAAGGCAGCAACACATGACAACACAACATGGTAGCAACACAACATGACAACAACATGGTAGCAGCACAACATGGCAGCAGCACAACATGGTAGCAGCACATAACATGGTACAAACATTATTGGGCACAGACAACAGCACAAAAGGCCAGAAGGTAGAGACAACAATACATCACGCAAAGCAGCCACAACTGTCAGTAAGAGTTTCCATGACTGAGTCTTTGAATGAAGAGCAAGAGCACTGAAGTTGTCATAATTACTGTGTAAGTCAATGGAAGGGGGTGAGAAGCTGGGCCTAAAATGAACATCCGCCACCTGCCAAATGCGGGTAGATTTTGACATAGGATGTCTATTTCACCAGCCATGTTGGCAGGAGGTCAGGGCTCCACAGTGCGAGCATTTCACTCACATTTGTGAATAAGTATGATCACAAATAAATTCTTGTCTCATCTGTGATATTTTGGTTAAGACTCAGGTCACAAATGTTGTTTATTAAACAATATACCACATTACTTCTCACTAGTAATACATGTATTGTTTTAGGAACATTAAAAATCATGCTCATCCATTTTTGTTTTAGTGTAATTGGTTGTTGGTGTAAATTTAGATTTAAAAAATATATTTTGGCTGGTAAAAAAATCTTCGATTTTTTAATCGGAAACTAGCTGTCCTCTGGCTACACCATGGTGCTACCCTACAGAGTGCTGTTGAGGCTCCTGTACACCTTCATTGCAAAACAGTGTGTTTTAATGAACTTCAATATATTTAGTATAGTTTTATCTAAAAATGATAACTATTTTTAAAAAATAAATGAAATTCACTGAGGAGGAAGGTCCTCCCCTTCCTTCTCCGAGGACTCTCCACTGCAATACATAGGCTGGTCTACTCTGTAGGTTTGTAGATTTTCCATTGGCAAGCACAAACACAATCCCCAATACAAATAAGGAATAGTGAATATAGTGGAGGAACCCAACTGAATGTATAGAACGAATTCTCCTTCAAAGCAAAGCTCTGTAATGGAAGGTCACAATGTTGGAGATGATGACTTGTCTTAGAAGTACTTAAAAGTAACTCAACTTCATTCTCTGCATCTCTACATGTCCCCGATGTTGTAAAGAATCATAAAAATTAGAAATCTTTCCCTATATTCTACCTGGTGTACTGATAAAACAATGTACCGTTTTGTGCAGTAGTATTTACTGATTGCTGGAAGCAGGGAACACATTGCAACTGTTTCTCTTCTGTTAAAAACAATGTTCTGATATTCTGCAAACAAAACACTTTACAATAAAAAAAAATATTCATTATGACAAATGTATTTAAAGTTCTTAAGATACGAAATCCAGGCACAAAACAAGAAAATTATCAGACAATCTGCAAATGTATTTGAGCATTTTATATATTTTTTGTTTTGCTTTAGGTACTGTTAGGTTCTAGATTTCTGGTACGAACTCCAGGCGGACACACCAAAAAAGCTCAAGCTAGATATATTACACCGACTGAATGCTTCAGCGGAGAACATTACATTCAGGACAGTGTCCGTTTATATTATTATATTTTAATTTAACCTTTATTTAACTAGGCAAGTCAGTTAAGAACAAATTCTTATTTACAATGACGGCCTACCGGGAAACAGTGGGTTCTTCAGGGGCAGAACGACAGATTTTTACCTTGACCTTGACCTTTCGGTTACTGGCCCAACGCTCTATCCACTAGGCTACCTGCCGCCTTATACCCTGACCTCCCACCCCCTCCTTTCCACTAAGATGTGTTTCAGTACTTTTCCATCAACCAGTATTTCTCGGTGCTCCTCCGAGCGTATCGCAGGTCTTCTCATCAGTCAGAAGAGGCCTTGAGTTATAGGGAGTACGCATTGCTACAATCCACTGCAGTCCACTACATAATTACACTTCTCGCACACAAAGAGCTTAAAATCGAACACTTCTTTCAATCTCTAAGGATATATAAAAAGCATCTATTCATACTAGGAGTATAGAATTATATTAAAAAGTCAAGATGTAAAACAGTCATGTACAATCTATCAGCCCTAACCCATAACATGATTATTACTACTGAGATGCAAATTATACAGACAGTACGTTTAACCACAGAAAAAACTGCAACCAGGTAAATCATTGAGAACACGTTCTCTTTTACAATAACGACCTGAGAATTTATATGAAATTATTTATTTATTTCTTCTGTCATCGGTTTAACAATAACAGGTGGAGGTGCTGCTGTGTCGCTGGCAGAGAAGGTCGGCCATGAAGAAGAACAGGAAGAGCCTGACCTCCTCTACTATACATGGAGGCCTCACGGAATACATCCTATCACCCCCCAGTCTACCTACTGATATGGACCCTCGCTATGGGTGAGGGAAGGAGGGAGAGACATACTACCACCCCCTTCACATCTGCCCAGAATTTCATTGGATCCTGACTGTTGGTAGAAAGGGGGAGAGAGGAGAAAAGAGGAAGGACAGTATTCATTTTACCACCCCCTGAATCCCACTGATTGAAATATGAAGGCATCTCTCCACCTGGAGAAGGAGAGGAGATATTTGACTGATCTATTGCTCCTCTCTCCACACCTCCCTGCAGCTCCAGCCAGAGGACTAGAGGACTACTGCTTAATGAACCATTCATTTAATACTATTAAGACCAGGGCTGCCCTGGAGAGGGCTGTTTGAGACTATTACTGCTGCAAATCGATTGCTCTTTAGGGACAATATTGATTTGTGCTCAAAGCTCCAAGCTCTTCACTGTACAGTATGAGAGAAACTCACCTCACCCACCTCATCCACTACAGTACTTACTATGTCGCAGGGTTGGGGCCAATTCCAATTGAAGGTAGTCAATTCAGGAAGTGATTTGAATTTTAACTATAATAAATGGAAAAACTTTTGAAATAAATAGCTTTTACTTATAGTTTCTTGAGAAGCAATTTAAAATAGATGGCCCTTTTTTGATTATTGAATTGGAAATTTAGTTTATTTCCTGAATTTACTGCCTTCAATTGGAATTGACCCCATCCCTGCTATGTAGAATCGATAACTGCTAGGACTGGGAGGATGTAGGACCTGTTTACATATGGACTCCTTATCAACAAACCTCTTTGTTTGTTTGCTTGTACATAAACAACTGAACTGTGTGTTTGCTTAATAATCCAGCTCCCTTGGTTGTGTGTGTCACAAATGGCCCTTTTGTTCCCTTTGTAGTACACGTCTTTTGACCATGTTGGGACGTGGACCTTCTTCTTTGTGGAGTCTGTTAATCTAACCTTGAAGAGAAGACTTACCTGTGGTCACGTCTGTGTACTGTAGAAACTGGTTGAATCTATGTTTTTTTTTCAACATAATTTGTCAACGTATTGTGATGTGGAATCTACGTGTAAAATACATTGAATTTGAAAGAAAGTCATCAACTGTTGTTTTGAGGTGGAATTTCAACCACATGATTATGTCATCATTGTAATACATTTTCAACATAGACAAACTTTGTATAAAATATGTTACATTTCTACCTTTGAAACAATGTCAGATCTTTAACGTTATATTCACTAGCAGAAAAAAAAGCAATGGGTCAGGCAGCACCTCCTACTGGAGAGTTGATCTATCTACAGCACCTCCTACTGGAGAGTTGATCTATCTACAGCACCTCCTACTGGAGAGTTGATCTATCTACAGCGCCTCCTACTGGAGAGTTGATCTATCTACAGCTATCCCTTCGTTCTCCCATCCAGGGTTTTAACCAAACCCAGCTTAGCTTTGATATTTGTCACTTACTATTACCAATGTGCAATCGTGAGAATCAGGGGTTTTAGAAGTGGGGGGGACATAATTATTCCAATTATTATATTCATAATTTTTTTTAATGTTTTAAAATCCAGACGGATAAACACTCCAAACACCTGACAGCTTGGAGGTGTCCGCATGGTCCTGAAGCACACCGTTGCCTTGTTTTGTATCACATTCCAATATAAAATTGACCAGGACAAAAATGCTTGTTTGAGATGGAGGTGTGAATCCAAACTGGAATTAAAACCAAACGAATGGCCAGATTCAAACAGATAGAGCGTTAACCATCGTTGGCCGACATCCGCATAGAAGATGTTTCGACGGTGTTGGAGCTGTATCTACAGTATGAGCTGACACATACTGTAGGTGAGTGGCTGCTAATCCCTTCCTTAGAAGTATTAAGTGTAGGCTGTATCAATGTTAGAAATAACTCTCAAGTGTCAAACTGTTGATGTCAAACCAATGAGCCATTCGCAGTTTCACTGTACCGGCCCTGTGTACTTAGACTTGCATGGCTTAATCTTTGAGACAAGCATATGTTAGGCTAATGCATGTTTAAATGTTAATTTGGATGAGCGGATTTATAGCCTATCAGTCTAATTCAAGTTTTTGAACTTGTAACACGGCTGCGTTGGATTTGTCGGTTTATAGTCGGGTCTGGTTTCATTGCATGCAGTGTCCATGATAAAGTAAGGCAACGAGCCACTTGTGGATTTGACAGCTCTAACGCAGTTCCACCTCCTACACCTCCATAACAACCACTATGCGGATGTTATTGAATCTATCCCTTAGTAAGTGTCACAGATTAAAGAAGAAGATAATCTCCTTCAACTGTTGATATTTGGTTATATTTTCAACCAAAAACAATTCAATATGACGTTTGTAATACAGTAAATATTCTAAAGTTAAGGTTATTTTACAAACTAATGTACACATCCATGGCCACATTTCGAGGTTACTGTAGCTTTAAATGTCTTATATAATCAAAGCATGCATGTTCAAGATAGCGTGCAGAAGACGCAGGTCTGTGGAGATCTTCAAAATTGCTGTAATAATCTGTGAAGAATCTCCAACAGCGTTGATCACTTGCACCATGTATACGTTTTAATGTCATCTCAACTGTAATCTAGTTCATTTGGTTCTGCTATAAGATAAAGCACAGTGAGAACACATTACGTTGTTGTATAAATAAACAAAATATCTGGCATTGTATTCCCATTTGAACTTTGTTGTGTTTTTTTTTAATGGCTGAAAGTGCAGTGGTAACACATTTAGGTGACAACTAAACCAAAAATTGGATTTGGTTGTGCTTTTATTTTGGTTGAAAGCATGATAACACATTGTGAACTCAACAAACTTCTGGCTGTCTTTTTGAGTGGGTAAATATAAGTTGTAAGCTCATTGATCAACACCTCAACAACATATTACCCAATTGTTGACGTTGATGTGGTGTGCCCAGTGAGTATTCACCTTTATTTCACCTTAACCTTACCTTGCAATGTAGAGTATATATAGGTATTTACCTCTCACTTGACATGAGACTAGCCTTATCCAAGCCAGAACAGTCAACAGGGCAGGAGCCTATCCCCCTGCTTCTGTAACATGAGGCAGCTTCAATGTACAAGTACACCCCCATTGGACAGGACGTGAATCTACTGCAGGGCCTGCACATACTTACAGTTGAAGTCGGAAGTTTACAGACACCTTAGCCAAATACATTTAAACTCAGTTTTTTACAATTCCTGACATTTAATCCTAGTAAAAAAATCCCTCTCTTAGGTCAGTTAGGATCTCTACTTCATTTTAAGAATGTGAAATGTCAGAATAATAGTAGAGAGAAACATTTGCCATAAGAAACTAGCTCCCTGGTATGCAGAATATACCCAAGCTCTGAAGCAAGCTTCCAGAAAATTGGAACGGAAATGACGCTACACCAAACTGGAAGTCTTCCGACTAGCTTGGAAAGACAGTACCGTGCAGTATTGAAGAGCCCTCACTGCTGCTCGATCATCCTATTTTTCCAACTTAATTGAGGAAATAAGAACAATCCAAAATGTATTTTTATACTGTCGCAAAACCAACTAAAAAGCAGCATTCCCCAAGAGAGGATGGCTTTCACTTCAGCAGTGATAAATTCATTAACTTCTTTGAGGAAAAGATCATGATCATTAGAAAGCAAATTACGGACTCCTTTTTAAATCTGCGTATTCTTCCAAAGCTCAGTTGTTCTAAGTCTGCACAACTCTGCCAAGACCTAGGATCAAGGGAGACACTCACATTTTTTTGTACTATATCTCTTGACACATTGATGAAAATAATCATGGCCTCTAAACCTTCAAGTTGCATACTGGACCCTATTCCAACTAAACTAATGAAAGAGTTGCTTCCTGTGCTTGGCCCTCCTATGTTGAACATAATAAACGTCTCTCTATCCACCGGATGTGTACCAAACTCACTAAAACCGGCAGTAATAAAACTTCTCTTGAAAAAGCCAAACCTTGACCCAGAAAATATAAAAAACTATCGGCCTATATCGAATCTCCCATTCCTCTCAACATTTTTTGAAAAAGCTGTTGTGCAGAAACTCACTGCCTTCCTGAAGACAAACAATGTATACGAAACGCTTCAGTCTGGTTTTGGACCCCATCATAGCACTGAGACTGCACTTGTGAAGGTGGTAAATGACCATTTAATAGCGTCAGACTGAGGCTCTGCATCTGTCCTCGTGCTCCTAGACCTTAGTGCTGCTTTTGATACCATCGATCACCACATTCTTTTGGAGAGATTGGAAACCCAAATTGGTCTACACGGACAAGTTCTGGCCTGGTTTAGATCTTATCTGTCGGAAATATATCAGTTTGTCTCTGTGGATGGTTTGTCCTCTGACAAATCAACTGTAAATTGCGGTGTTCCTCAAGGCTCCGTTTTAGGACCACTATTGTTTTCACTATATATTTTACCTCTTGGTGATGTCACATAATGTTAACTTTCACTGCTATGCAGATGACACACAGCTGTACATTTCGATGAAACATGGTGAAGCCCTAGAATTGCCCTCCCTGGAAGACTGTGTTTCAGACATAAGGAAGTGGATGGCGGCAAATATTCTACTTTTAAACTCGGACAAAACAGAGATGCTCGTTCTAGTTCCAAAGAAACAAAGAGATCTTCTGTTGAATCTGACAATTAATCTTGATGATTGTACAGTCGTCTCAAATAAAACTGTGAAGGACCTCGGCGTTACTCTGGACCCTGATCTCTCTTTTGACGAACATATCAAGACTGTTTCAAGGACAGCTTTTTTCCATCTACGTAACATTGCAAAAATCTGAAACTTTCTGTCCAAAAATTATGCAGAAAAATTAATCCATGCTTTTGTCACTTCTAGGTTAGACTACTGCAATGCTCTACTTTCCGGCTACCCGGATAAAGCAGTTAGTGCTAAACACGGCTGCTAGAATCTTGACTAGAACCAAATAATTGTATCATATTACTCCAGTGCTAGCCTCTCTACACTGGATTCCTGTTAAGGCAAGGGCTGATTTCAAGGTTTAGTGCTAACCTACAAAGCATTACATGGGTTTGCTCCTACCTATCTTTCCGATTTGGTCCTGTTGTACATACCTACACGTACGCTACGGTCACAAGACGCAGGCCTCCTTACTGTCCCTAGAATTTCTAAGCAAACAGCTGGTGGCAGGGCTTTCTCCTATAGAGCTCCATTTTTATGGAATGGTCTGCCTATCCATGTGAGAGACGCAGACTCGGTCTCAACCTTTAAGTCTTTATTTATTGAAGATCTCTTCAGTAGGTCCTATGATTGAGTGTAGTCTGGCCCAGGAGTGTGAAGGTGAACAGAAAAGCACTGGAGCAACGAACTGCCCTTGCTGTCTCTGCCTGGCCGGATCCCCTCTCTCCACTGGGATTTTCTGTCTCTAACCTTATTACAGGGGCTGAGTCACTGGCTTACTGGTGGTCTGCCATGCCGTCCCTGCGTCGCTTGAGTGGGTTGAGTCACTGACGTGATCTTCCTGTCCTGGTTGGCGCCCCCCCATGGGTTGTGCCGTGGCGGAGGTCTTTGTGGGCTATACTCGGCCTTGTCTCAGGATGGTAAGTTGGTGGTTGAAGATATCCCTCTAGTGGTGTGGGGACTGTGCTTTGGCAGAGTGGGTGGGGTTATATCCTGCCTGTTTGGCCCTGTCCGGGGTATCATGGTGTTTATACTTGCATACTATTGTCTGTACAGATGAACTTGGTATCTTCAGGCATTTGGAAATTGCTCCCAAGGATGAACCAGACTTGTGGAGGTCTATAATTGTATTTCTGAGGTCTTGACTGATTTCTTTTGATTTTCCCATGATGTCAAGCAAAGAGGCACTGAGTTTGAAGGTAGGCCTTGAAATACACCCACAGGTACACCTCCAATTGACTCAAATGAAGTCAATTAGCCTATCAGAAGCTTCTACAGCCATGACATCATTTTCTAATAGTTTGCCTAATTTCAGTTTATGTGACATAACAAGCAAGTTTAGTGTAGAGAATAATTGTACCATCTAAACTGCTGTGAAATATATTTTCTATAAAAATATTGTATTTTCAGATGTTTGAAGCTGGTGTACAAAACCGAAAGTAAAAGACGCAGAAATAAAATTTAAGAATAGGAAGCATAGAAATAGCACACATAGAGCGCACATATAACAGATCTACCGCTTCTTAAACATGCTTTCAATGAGAATGATTGATCTATAACACAAATTTCTATGTGAATTTGGTCATGTTGGCCAGAGTGTTACATATTGTAGCTTTGATATGTATATTCCCAATTCAAGTCAACATTCCCTGATGTGTGGTCTTTCAACCATCTTTATGGTACCATTTGAAAGTAAACATTTCCATTTTATTCAATTTGAGTATTCCCAAAACATGAGCATGTATTCAAGAGCATGTTGTGTCTCAACTGATGGCTGGCACAACACAAAAACCTCCCTGAAAGGCCTAGTGCAACAAAAACGTGATTTTCCTGTGTTTTATTTAAGTGATAATGCCATCAAAGCCGGTGTTTGGAGGATCTATTGGCACGGCAAACCATGGGGTTTGTTGAGGGCCAGCAAACTGTGTATATCCTCCAAACACCAGCTTCGTGGGCATTATCCCTTTTATAAAACGGGTTACCAACATATTCAAATAATGGTTGAGGTATTTTAATTAAAAACGTTATTTTGATAGATTTATTCTTACTATTTCATCCTTCCACAAGATATAGTCCTGATACAAATCTAGGGTTGCTACCCAAGCCGGCTGGTTGTTTGTTCTATCGGTTTGGTTGCCAGACCCAGTTGTTCAGTCTTTTTGTTCTCTGTCTATGGACGCGATCCAGTCGTTCGTTCTAAATGTTCCATTGCCATACCGGCTGGCAACGTTCTTAGCAACCCATTGTTGTTTGCTCACCTTTCCCTTCAATCCTTTTCTTTTTTTTTACGTAGATATGGCCAGTCATTTAACCAACATGCATATTCACAAAATAAGCATATTTTCCATCATTTTGGTCAAACTTAGCTAACAAAAATCCCTTTCTCCGACAGTTTAGATCACTGTGAGGATCTGACATTCTTGGCTAGAGATATTGGGACCAACGGGACAAGAGTAGACACTAGATAGATTTAGGCAGTGGTGTACTTAAGTAAAAGTACTTGAAAGTACTACTTAAGTAGTGTTTTGGGGTATCTGTACTTTACTTTAATATTTATATTTTTTTACAATTTTTACTTTGAAAAATATGTACTTTTTACTCCTGACACCCAAAAGTACTCGATACATTTTGAATGCTTAGAAGGACAGGAAAATGGTCCAATTCACACACTTATCAAGAGAACATCCCTGCTCATCCCTTCTGCCTCTGATCTGGTGAACTCACTAAACACATGCTTCATTTGTAAATTATGTCTAAGTGTTGGAGCGTGCCCCTAGCTAACTGTAAAACAAAGAAAAAGGTGCCGTCTGGTTTGCTTAATATAAGGAATTTTAAATTAATTATACTTTTACTTTTACTTTTGTATATTTTAGCAATAACATTTACTTTTGATACTTAAGTACATTTAAAACCAAATACTTTTAGACCTTTACTCAAGTAGGATTTTACTGGGTGACTTTCACTTTCACTTGAGTCATTTTCTATTAAGGTATCTTTACTTTTACTCAAGTATGAAAATTTGGTTCTTTTTCCACCACTGGATTTAGGCCATTCACTACCCAGATTATTGTTTCAAAAGATTGAGGGTGGACCTCAAATTGCCCAAAAGAGGCCGTCATTACGCCATACAACAACAAGCAACAGGCCCTTATTTCAAGATCACTTTTCTTGCCAGCTGATTTTGACTGGCTGAGAAACGCTGCCTGCCTGTCTGTCTAGTTCCGTCTCCCGACACTATGGGGCAGCTGGAGATCGAATTTGAATATTGAAACAATGTTCAAAAAGCAAGGTTTATTCAAATCTCCGCTTTTGAAAACTAAAGTTAATCTAAAAGAAATATGAGATAATGTCTAGATGCTTTTTATAGTGGAGATCAAGTATATAAATTGCCTGGCTGGGCTGATGAAACAATGGATTGCGCAGTCAGATGGAACAGAGTAAATAAGCATTTTAACGTCATTGATTTAGCCAGTGGTAACTTGTGGAATAGACATCGTCTGGAATGCGGTTTAAACAAATCAGCATTCAAGATTAGACCCACCCGTTGTATAAATATATTTACACACTATGTAGTTGGAATAATACTGTGAAATTGTAAAATGTATGATAATGCCATTTTAGTGTAAGAGCTGTTTGAAAAAACACCACATTTATTTACCTGTTTTGGTGGGATGGAGTTTTGGCCTGCCTGGTGACATCACCAGGTGGGAAATGAGTTAATAGACCAATAAGAGAGTTCCAAACCTTTGTTTTCAGACCAATCCCAGACAATCCGAACAACATTTTTTTGTAGTGAATCTGTTAATCTACACCTGCTGTTTACAAATCATGTGACAAATAACATTTGATTTGATTGTCTTTTGATTTGGTCAAACATAGTGCACTACAAAGGGAATAGGGTGCCCTTTGGGATGCAGGCAAGTGACAACCTGTCCAAGTGATGCGTCATGTGTCTATTTCTATCTTCTGTACAGTTGTAATCTATGAAGGGTCTTCTACTTCTTATAGGAATGGGATTCACCTGGTCAGTATATGTCATGGAAAAGAGCAGTGTTCATACTATTTTGTACAATGACAACCATGTGTACTGTGGGATTATACACTGAGTATACACAATGAACCCTGCTCTTTCCATGACATAGCCTGACCAGGTGAAAGCTGTGATCTCTTAATGATGTCACTTGTTAAATCTACTTCAGTCAGTGTCGATGAAGGGGAGGAGACAGTTTAAATAAGTATTTTTAAGCCTTGAGAAAATTGAGACATGGATTGTGTATGTGTGCCATTCAGAGGGTGAATGGGCAAGGCAATGCTGCTGGGTTTTTCACATTCAACAGTTTCCCGTGTGTATGAAGAATGACGGGGGGGAAACTCAATATTAGGTAGGTGTTCTTAATGTTTTGTACACTCAGTGTATATTGTACAGTACAGTACAGATTACCTGTGTACAACTGTATGTCTGTCTGACAGGCATATCATGGTACGATCATGTATTTATTTTATTTAGCCTATATTTAATATTTAACTAGGCAAGTCAGTTAAGAACAAATTCTTATTTACAATGACGGCCTGCGGGGACGGGGGCTGGGATTAAAAATACATTAAAAAAAATATAGGACCAAACACAGATCATGACAAGAGAGACAACACAACATTACATAAAGAGAGATCTAAGACAACAACATAGCAACACATGACAGCGAACTGAAAAGACGAGCGACCCAGGGATGTGTGTGCTTTGGGGACATTTAACAGAATGTGACTGGTAGAACGGGTGTTGTATGTGGAGGATGAGGGTTGCAGTAGATCTCACTCCCCCCTATCTCAGATATGGAAAGAGAAGCTATTACGATAGATGAAACCAAGTGTAGATTAACTTTAGCCTGCAGCTTTGATATGTGCTGAGAGAAGGACAGTTTACCATCTAGCCATACTCCCAAGTACTTGTATGAGGTGACTACCTCAAGCTCTAAACCCTCAGAGGTAGTAATCACACCTGTGGGGAGAGGGGCATTCTTCTTCCCAATCCACATTACCTTTGTTTTGGAGGTGTTCAGAACAAGGTTAAGGGCAGAGAAAGCTTGTTGGGCACTAAGAAAGCTTTGTTGGAGAGCGTTTAACACAAAATCCTGACTTAAGGAAGAGTGTTTTGAATACTGATGTTAAGCTTTCGTGTTATAACCTTTCGTTGTGAGACAAAGAGAGAGCGAGAGAGAGAGAGAGAGAGAGAGAGAGAGAGAGAGAGAGAGAGAGAGAGATAGAGAGAGAGAGAGATAGAGAGATAGAGAGACAGAGACTGTTGGAACAATAAATAAATTAGTGGCAAAATGGCGCCCTCTTTGTGCAATTTGAGGTCCACCATCATCAATCTTTTGAAACAATGATCTGGGTAGTGAATGGCCTAAATCTACAACTAGAGCATCTACTCTTGTGCCCTTGGTTCCAATATCTCTGCCTAAGAATGTCAGATCCTCACAGGTTAAAGTGCTTATTGTTCAGAAGTGTCTTTCTCAGTAGTTAGTGATCTAAACTGTCGGAGAAAGGGATTTTTGTTAGCTAATGCCCAAGTTTGACCAAAATGATGTACAATATGCTTCTTTTGTGTATATGCATGTTGGTTAAACAACAATGGGTTGCTGAACACATACATGGAGAAAACACCTCTACAACAGATTAAAATGTATTACTGCAACTGCTTATTACTGCAATATTCCACAGAGAGTTTTAATACTCATTGAATAGACTGAAAGGAAAGCAGAAAACATTTAACAAGCAATCAAATCTGGAACCTGTCATTCAACAGAAGCACTTATATTCTTTATTGAGCACAAAATTAAAAGGCAAGGAGTCAACTAATAGTGAAATGAATGGTTATTTAAGCAAAAAGGCCCGAGGGGGTGTGGTATATGGCCAATATACCACGTGTAAGGGCTGTTATGTAAGACACAACGTGGAGTGCCTGGATACAGCCCTTAGCCGTGATATATTGGCCATATACCACAAACCCTCAAGGTGCCTTATTGCTATTATAAACTGGTTACCAACGTAATTAGAGCAGTACAAATACATCTTGTCATATCTGTGGTATATGGTCTGATATACCCCGTCTGTCAGCCAATCAGCATTCAGGGCTCGAACCACCCATTTTATAGTTAAGCGATAAGGCTGTCAAGAGCAGTGGGCTAAGGTCCAGTTCTCTGTGACATTTTAGAGACACATTTGCATGTACCCACGCACACACTTATGATGAAGTTCCACTTTCACACGCACACACACACACACACACACACACACACACACACACACACACACACACACACACACACACACACACACACACACACACAGAGCACAAATAATGAATTTTGAGAGACAATTGACATTGAAAAAATAGAAAAATAAGTTACATAAAGAAATTGGGACTGGAATTTACTAAAATAATGATTAAAGGTTAAATATGTT
>QNTS01003778.1:12877-33575 GCA_003317085.1 Hucho hucho | reverse complement strand
ACCCACGCACACACTTATGATGAAGTTCCACTTTCACACGCACACACACACACACACACACACACACACACACACACACACACACACACACACACACACACACACACACACACACACACACAGAGCACAAATAATGAATTTTGAGAGACAATTGACATTGAAAAAATAGAAAAATAAGTTACATAAAGAAATTGGGACTGGAATTTACTAAAATAATGATTAAAGGTTAAATATGTTAAATGTTAAAGTTTGAAAGCATGGGGGAAATGTATAGTGGAATATATTATTAAAAGGTGATTAGAGGAACGCAGTAAATGGTTAACAATGTTATAATGTTGTTTGCTTTAAGGTATGATGCATATAGACTAGGTTCGTTAATCTTAGAGGAACAAGGCATTAGGGCCTGTAGGATGTTAATGATGAAAGGTTAGAAATGTTGAACTGTTGTAATGATGAAATGTTTAAGTTGGTGGAGGTTAAATATGTAATGGGAGTGATACATTGAGTTGGAGTAAGATTGTAATTGAGTGTGGTAAGGAAGAATAATGTTTAAGAATGAATGTTTACAAGTTAAGGTTAATAATAAGGTACATACATGATCTGGAAATCCCCAAGTTAGAACGGTTAGGGGTGAAGCGGATGGATGTCCTGCTTAGGTTAAAAGTGGGGGCTAAGGGGGATGAAAAAGCAGGTTATTTTTTTTTTTTACGAGGACCGCATTAGATGTTCATCACTAGATGTGTCATTAGGGTAGGTGTTTACCACAATCAGCTAGCAGAAACGAAAATGGAAAAAATGATCTACAGTATGAGCTTGCTAGAAGAACCTGTCAACTGCTGGAAGAAGATTTTTGCTGTAGCTTTTTAAGCTTAAAATATATTGTGATTTTTTTTTTATATATTGTGATTTTTTTTAACTATATTGGCCGTATTCCACACCCTCTCAGGCCTTTTTGCTTAAATAACCCTTCATTTCACTATTAGATGACTCCTTGCCTTTTAAGTGCTTCTTTTGAATGACAGGTTTATCTCCAGATTAGATTTTTTTCTGCTTTCCTTTCTATTCAGTTTCAATATTTGTATTACTACTTTCTGTGAAATATTGCAGTAAAGTATTTTTATACTTATATTATTATACTCAGTTAAAATTTTAATTCTAGGAGGAATCCTTAAGGTTACCTCATTGATAGAGGTTTAGTATAAATGAGCTGTTAGGAGTTTTAGATGCCATCTGAGGGACTGACCATCCTGAGGTGGGAGCCAAAAAACTGTTGTAGAAGCGCTGTAGAAGTGAGTTGTAGAAGATAAGAAACCGTTTTTCTTGTTATTAAATATTGCGCTTCTCGTCAAATTGTAACGGACCAAAAACATTTTATTGGCACACCCCAACAGGGGTTTAGTTAAGGGCACTGAAGGTGGTCTATCAATTTACTTTACTGTCAATTTTTGCTCATCATTTGATTTTTTATTTGTGATTGATCTGGGATTTTTTTATGCCTGTTTCTGATTTTTTTTTATAAACTCGCTTTATTGTTCTGAAACCCTGTGTCATCAAAGAGTCATACAAGTGCATGTCATTTTACTCTAGGTCTCGGAAATAGGTTTGATGAAATGAGGATCTCTGGCAGTGAGGGAGTGTAGGCACTCGACTTCATGGATAGCCCACTTTACTGTAAGGCCATTACTGTTGAGTCTGAGGTACAGTCCCTAGCTGTAGACGAGCTCAGTGGTAAGGCAGAGCAGCATCTATCAGATCTGTATGGGTTAATGATGACTGATAACTGATCTGCTATTGGGTAGGCAGGGGCAAGTTGTATTGTTAATCCTGCAGAGGTGGTATTTTAGCTTTGACAAGGCCCGAGGGGGTGTGGTATATGGCCAATATACCCCGGCCAAGGGCTGTTAAACTCAACGCAACGCGGAGTGCCTGGATACAGCCCCTTAGCCGTGGTATATTAGCCATATAGCACAAACCATTGAGGTGCCTTATTGCTATTATAAACTGTTTACCAACGTAATTAGAACAGTACAAATAAACCTGTGGTATACAACGTAATATACCACGGCTTTCAGCCAATCAGCATTCAGGGCTTGATACACTGAGTTTATAAAACCATATAGTCTGTATGTTTCATACTGTATGTATGTTTAATATCCTTGTGGGCTATATGTTAGAGGTATGCTATATGTTAGAGGTATGGTAAAAAACCTCTGTATGGTAAATCAAATCAAATTGTATTTGTCACATGCACAGGTTTAGACTTTACTGTGAAATGCTTACTTATGAGCCCTTTCCCAACAACGTAGAGTTAAAAAGTACGAAACTTATTTGCTAAATAAAAAATTTACTAAAATATAAAGGAAATAGTAACACAATAAAACAACAATAACAAAGCTATATATACAAGGAGTATCACAGTCAATGTGCTGGGAGACGAGGTAGTTGAGGTAATTGAGGTAATACAGTATGTACATGTAGGTAGGGGTAAAAGGCCTATGTTAGTTATGGTAAATATTCTAAACTTGGATTCAAGTCTTTGTCAAATTGTTCTCAACTATCTTCATACCAACTATCTTAATACCTACTATCTTCATACCTACTATCTTCATACCAACTATCTTCATACCAACTATATTCATACCAACTATCTTCATACCAACTATCTTCATACCAACTATCTTCATACCAACTATCTTCATACCAACTATCTTCATACCTACTATCTTCATACCAACTATCTTCATACCAACTATATTCATACCAACTATCTTCATACCAGCTATCTTAATACCAACTATCTTCATACCAACTATATTCATACCAACTATCTTCATACCAGCTATCTTCATACCAGCTATCTTAATACCAACTATATTCATACCAACTATCTTCATACCAGCTATCTTAATACCAACTATCTTCATACCAACTGTCTTAATACCTATTATCTTTATACCAACTATCTTCATATAATCTTAGAAAAAAGGGTTCCAAAAGGGTTCTTCAGCTGTCCCCATAGGAAAACCCTTTTAGGTTCCAGATAGAACCCTTTCGACTTCTAAATAGAGCCCTTTGTGGGGTTCCTGCTGAGGACGAGGAGAAGACGAGGAGAAGAAGAAGAAGAATACGAAAAAAAAGAAGTGGAAGAAGAGACTCCTTCTCTGCCCGACTGCGCTCGGCCCTCTCCAGGGGAAGAATAAGAAGAGACTCCTTCTCTACCCGACTGAGCTCAGCCCTCTCCAGGGGAAGAATAAGAAGAGACTCCTTCTCTACCCGACTGCGCTCAGCCCTCTCCAGGAGAAGAAGAGGAAGAAGAGGAAGGTTTGGCTGGGGGGGTGCTTTACTTAGCTCATTGCACTCTAGCGACTCCTTGTTGCGGGCCGGGTGCCTGCAGGCTGACCTTGGTCGTCAGTTGAACAGTGTTTCCTCCGACACATTGGCTTCGGGTTAAGCGGGCAGGGGTTAAGAAGTGCGGTTTAGAGGGTCATGTTTCGGAGGACGCGTGACTCGACCTTCGTCTCCTAAGCCCGTTAGGGAGTTGCAGCGATGAGACAAGATTGAAAAAGGGAATAAAAAAAACACACAATTTTTTTTTTTTACAAGGGTTTTCATTATTTGAAATACATCTGGAATGTGAGCACAAAACAACGGGTAAAACAGCTTCTAACTATACTACCTTATTTGTAAAGCAATATTCTCAAGAGATTCAATACAAATATTTAGGTGATGTAAACATGGATAGATGGGTGCTGAAAAGCAGAAAAGAGGTGTGTATTTGTATATTATGTGCCTGAATTATTCAAAAGAAGCATGGCACTGCAATCCAATTTGGAAAGGAAACATTTCCTACAACAGAAGCACTTCTCGCTTAACCACAAAACCAAAGAGTGTTAACTGTTAACACTCAGATGGTTCTTAACTGTTAACACTTAGATGGTTCTTAACTGTTAATACTCAGAACCATCTGAGTATTAACAGTTAAGAACCATCTGAGTATTAACAGTTAAGAACCATCTGAGTATTAACAGTTAAGAACCATCTGAGTGTTAACAGTTAAGAACCATCTGAGTATTAACAGTTAAGAACCATCTGAGTGTTAACAGTTAAGAACCATCTGAGTATTAACAGTTAAGAACCATCTGAGTATTAACAGTTAAGAACCATCTGAGTGTTAACAGTTAAGAACCATCTGAGTATTAACAGTTAAGAACCATCTGAGTGTTAACAGTTAAGAACCATCTGAGTGTTAACAGTTAAGAACCATCTGAGTGTTAACAGTTAAGATCTATCTGTGTTAACACTTAAAGGAAAACTCTAACCAATTTTTTTATTTTGGTATTTGTTTCATTAGTCCATTGTTGAAATATTCCCAAAATGTTTTGCAAGTCAGCAATCAAGTTTTCAAGATATGTAACTTTCAAAATAGATAATTCATCCACGTATGAGGCATTTTACATCATATGATGCTGCGTTTTGCATCATACAGGGATGATTTCTGTATTTCTGTAAACGTAGATCAGAGCTATAGCGCAATTGAAATTTAAAGGCAATGTTCCCGTGTTCGAGGAGACTGGTAAAAGCTACATGTGTCTATAGCACTGAACTTCTGCGATACGGATGGAATCGAGCCCTTAAAGGAAAATGTGAATAAGTAAGAGAGAAACTTCCCATCTTAGGGTCCTTCATGTTCTGCCATGAGGAATATATTACATCCAGCCTGGAGAAACACCTCATTTAGGTGACATTACCAATTTAACAGGGTACTATAAGGAAACTAGGGTGTGATTTCAGACCCCTCGTGGTCTCCTGAGTTGTATCATCTCACATGTATAGTCGCCACACACACACACACATCCCTAACACTAAACCTAACTCCTAACCCTTATTCTAACCCTAATTCTAACCCTCACCCTAAACCTAACCCCTAACCCTAAAATAGCCTATGTCCTTGTGGGCACGTGGGAAATGTCCCCATGTGGGAGAATTTTCCTTGTTTTACTATCCTTGTGGGGACTTTGGGGGATTTGCAGTACCCACAAGGATAGTAACACACACACATACATGTTATGTTCTTCTATCCTTGTGGGGACCTACAATTAATTTCCATTCAAAATCCTATTTTCCCTAACCCCTTACCCTAAACCTAACCTTTATCTTAACCCTAGCCTTAAACCTAACCACTAACCCCTTACCGTTACCCTAATTCTAACCCATCACCTAACCCCTAAGCTTAAAATAGCCATTTTCCTCATAGGGATGTGGGAAATGTAATTTTCCTTGTGTTACTATCCTTGTGGGGACATTCAGGGATTTTAGGTCCCCACAAGGATAGAAGGCACCAACCAATCCACACATACACACACAAAAACATTGTATTGGTCTCCTGATCACCAGTGGTTCTGCAGTCTCTCTGAGTTAGGCATCCACTTCTGTCTGGACTCGTAGTCATAGAGGACGTCCCATATTTTCTTTACGGGCTCATAACAATTTTTCATCCTCTCTAACACCTCCATGGGGATCTCACGACACCATCTGAGAGGGAGGGAGGCATACTACATGTCAACCACTATGCATGTGTGTGTGTCATTTGTGTGTGTGTGTGTGTGTGTGTGTGTGTGTGTGTGTGTGTGTGTGTGTGTGTGTGTGTGTGTGTGTGTGTGTGTCAACTGTACTTGTCAGATGATACAAGCACAACTCTGCTTTGGTTTCTCTTATCCCGGGTGCATCAATACCTGTCGAGAATCTCTAATGGAATGACAGGGAGGTCCTCAAACTCGATCCAGTAGCCACGGCGAAACGCCTGAAAGAGACAAACACAGTATTGTCATAACAACACGTCCACACACACACACACACATACACACACAGGCTAGAAGTAGTCCTTACCATTCGGACATAAGGCCACATCTCCCATTTATGCAGATTGGTGTTGTCAACCACGATCGGATGGACTTTTGTTCTGATGGCTTGAAGAACTGCAAGGAGCAACTCATACACATAACCCTTAAATCAGCCTTAATAATGGATCAGCCAATCAATTAATCAATCACACAATTAATGATCAAATTCACAAATTAATCAATCAACCAATCAATTGTTCAATCATACCATTAATAAAACATGAAGCGTTTCATTCCAAAACGCTATATATCCATTTTCCAAAATGATTTTAACATTTTTAAATAACTTATGAAAGAGATTGGTGTGTTTTTCCCCCCATCTAGTCATTTCATGTGGTTGTTAAAGACTTGCCTAGTTAAAGAAAGGTTGAATAAAACTTTTTTTTAATGACAGACATGTATTCTAGATTCCAAGATGGTGTAGCAGATGGAGGTGTATTTTGTCTTGTCCCGTCCAGTCCCGTGTAAATATCGTTTTTATAATCTTTTTATATATTTTCTTCACATATCTTTTTATATACGCTTTCTAAAATTCAACTTCAAAACACTCTCCTGCAACCTGCCTCACACAATGTGGTGCGGATCTGTGTTTTTTTTTAAACTTCACTAGCTAACTTCTCTAGCTAACGTTAGTTTTTAGCTTACCATTGCTAGCGGGCATCAGCTAACCTTTAGCTGGGAAAAGCTCTCGCCGTTCGTATAACGCGACTCAAACCAGAGCTTACCGGACCTATTTTTTTCTCTCCATATCCCCGGACTCCTAACGCAAGTTGGACATTTTTCAGTCCTTATAGCCTTTAGCCGTACCCTTATCCTACTCCTCCTCTGTTCCTCTGGTGATATAGAGGTTAATCCAGGCCCTGCAGTGCCTAGCTCCAATCCTATTCCCCAGGCGCTCTCATTTGTTGACTTCTGCAACCGTAAAAGCCTTGGTTTCATGCATGTTAACATTAGAAGCCTCCTCCCTAAGTTTGTTTTATTCACTGCTTTAACACACTCTGCCAACCCAGATGTCCTAGCCGTGTCTGAATCCTGGCTTAGGAAGACCACCAAAAACGCTGAAATCTCCATCCCTAACTACAACATTTTCAGACAAGATAGAACGGCCAAAGGGGGCGGTGTTGCAATCTACTGCAGAGATAGCCTGCAGAGTTCTGTGTTACTATCCAGGACTGTACCCAAACAATTTGAATATTTATTTGTAAAAATCCACTTTTCTAGAAACAAGTCTCTCACTGTTGCTGCTTGCTATAGACCACCCTCTGCCCCCAGCTGTGCTCTTGACACCATATGTGAACTGATTGCCCCCCATCTATCTTCAGAGTTTGTGCTGCTAGGTGACCTAAACTGGGACATGCTTAACACCCCGGCCATCCTACAATCTAAGCTTGATGCCCTCAATCTCACACAAATCATCAATGAACCTACTAGGTATAACCCCAAAACCGTAAACACAGGCACCCTCATAGATGTCATCCTAACTAACTTGCCCTCCAAATACACCTCTGCTGTTTTCAACCAAGATCTCAGTGATCACTGCCTCATTGCCTGCATCCGTAATGGGTTTGCGGTCAAACGACCTCCCCTCATCACTGTCAAACGTTCCCTAAAACACTTCAGCGAGCAGGCCTTTCTAATCGACCTGGCCCGGGTATCCTGGAAGGATATTGACCTTATCCCGTCAGTAGAGGATGCCTGGATATTCTTTAAAAGTGCCTTCCTCACCATCTTAAATAAGCATACCCATAGATATAGCCCTTGGTTCTCTCCAGACCTGACTACCCTTGACCAGCACAAAAACATCCTGTGGCGTTCTGCATTAGCATCAAACAGCCGCCGTGATATGCAACTTTTCAGGGAAGTCAGGAACCAATATACACTGGCAGTTAGGAAAGCCAAGGCTATCTTTTTCAATCAGAAATGTGCTTCCTGTAACACAAACTCAAAAACGTTCTGGGACACTGTAAAGTACATGGAGAATAAGAGCACCTCCTCCCAGCTGCCCACTGTACTGAGAATAGGAAACACTGTCACCACCGATAAATCCACAATAATTGAGAATTTCAATAAGCATTTTTCTACGGCTGGCCATGCTTTCCACCTGGCTACCCCTACCCCGGTCAACAGCCCTGCACCCCCCTCAGCAACTCGCCCAAGCCTCCCCATTTCTCCTACTCCCAAATACAGTTAGCTGATGTTCTGAAAGAGCTACAAAATCTGGAACCCTACAAATCAGCCGAGCTAGACAATCTGTACCCTTTCTTTCTAAAATTATCTGCCGAAATTGTTGCAACCCCTATTACTAGCCTGTTCAACCTCTCTTTCGTGTCGTCTGAGATTCCCAAAGACTGGATAGCAGCTGCGGTCATCCCCCTCTTCAAAGGGGGAGACACTCTTGACCCAAACTGCTACAGACCAATATCTATCCTACCCTGCCTATCTAAGGTCTTTGAAAGCCAAGTTAACAAACAGATTACCGACCATTTCAAATCCCACCGTACCTTCTCCGCTATGCAATCTGGTTTCAGAGCTGGGCATGGGTGCACCTCAGCCACGCTCAAGGTCATAAACGACATCATAACCGCCATCGATAAGAGACATTACTGTGCAGACGTTTTCATTGATCTGGCCAAGGCTTTCGACTCTGTCAATCACCACATCCTTATCGGCAGACTCGACAGCCTTGGTTTCTCAAATAATTGCCTCGCATGGATCACCAACTACTTCTCCGATAGAGTTCAATGTGTCAAATCGGTGGGCCTGTTGTCCGGGCCTCTGGCAGTCTCTATGGGGGTGCCACAGGGTTCAATTCTTGGGCCGACTCTCTGTATACATCAATGATGTCGCTCTTGCTGCTGGTGAGACTCTGATCCACCTTTACGCAGATGACACCATTCTGTATACATCTGGCCCTTTTTTGGACACTTTGTTAGCTACCCTCCAGACGAGCTTCAATGCCATATAGCACTCCTTCCGTGGCCTCCAACTGCTCTCAAACGCAAGTAAAACCAAATGCATGCTCTTCAACCAATCGCTGCCCGCACCCGCCCGACCAATCGCTGCCCGCATCACTACTCTGGACGGTTCTGTCTTAGATTATGTGGACAACTACAAATACATAGGTGTCTGGTTAGACTGTAAACTCTCCTTCCAGACTCACATCAAACATCTCCAATCCAAAACTAAATCTAGAATTGGCTTCCTATTTCGCAACAAAGCATCCTTCACTCATGCTGACAAACATACCCTCGTAAAACTGACCATCCTACCGATCCTTGACTTCGGTGATGTCATTTAAAAAATAGCCTCCAATACTATACTCAACAAATTGGATGCAGTCTATCACAGTGCCATACATTTTGTCACCAAGGCCCCACATACAGTGGGGCAAAAAAGTATTTAGTCAGCCACCAATTGTGCAAGTTCTCTCACTTAAAAAGATGAGAGAGGCCTGTAATTTTCATCATAGGTACACTTCAACTATGACAGACAAAATGAGGGAACAAAATCCAGAAAATCACATTGTAGGATTTTTAATGAATTTATTTGCAAATTATGGTGGAAAATAAGTATTTGGTCACATACAAACAAGCAAGATTTCTGGCTCTCACAGACCTGTAACTTCTTCTTTAAGAGGCTCCTCTGTCCTCCACTCGTTACCTGTATTAATGGCACCTGTTTGAACTTGTTATCAGTATAAAAGACACCTGTCCACAACCTCAAACAGTCACACTCCAAACTCCACTATGGCCAAGACCAAAGAGCTGTCAAAGGACACCAGAAACAAAATTGTAGACCTGCACCAGGTTGGGAAGACTGAATCTGCAATAGGTAAGCAGCTTGGTTTGAAGAAATCAACTGTGGGAGCAATTATTAGGAAATGGAAGACATACAAGACCACTGATAATCTTCCTCGATCTGGGGCTCCACGCAAGATCTCACCCCGTGGGGTCAAAATGATCACAAGAACGGTGAGCAAAAATCCCAGAACCACACGGGGGGACCTAGTGAATGACCTGCAGAGAGCTGGGACCAAAGTAACAAAGCCTACCATCAGTAACACACTACGCCGCCAGGGACTCAAATCCTGCAGTGCCAGACGTGTCCCCCTGCTTAAGCCAGTACATGTTCAGGCCCGTCTGAAGTTTGCTAGAGAGCATTTGGATGATCCAGATGAGGATTGGGAGAATGTCATATGGTCAGATGAAACCAAAATAGAACTTTTTGGTAAAAACTCAACTCGTCGTGTTTGGAGGACAAAGAATGCTGAGTTGCATCCAAAGAACACCATACCTNTTACACTTGTCACCATACCCACTGGCTCCAGGTCATCTACAAGTCCCTGCTAGGTAAAGCCCCGCCTCATCTCAGCTCGCTGGTCACCATAGCAGCACGCACCCATAGCACACGCTCCAGCAGGTAAATCTCACTGGTCACCCCCAAAGCCAATTCCTCCTTTGGCCGACTTTCCTTCCAGTTCTCTGCTGCCAATGACAGTAATGAACAACAAAAATCTCTGAAACTGGAGACACTTATCTCCCTCACCAGCTTGAAGCACCAGCTGTCAGAGCAGCTCACAGACCCCTGCACCTGTATATAGCCCATCTGTAAATAGCCCAACCAACTACCTCATCCCCTACCATATTTATTTATTTATCTTGTTCCCTTGCACCCCAGTTTTTCTACTTTGCACATTCATCTACTGCACATCTACCATTCCAGTGTTTATAGGCTATATTGTAGTTACTTTGCCACCATGGCCTATTTATTGCCTTACCTTCCTTATCTTACCTCATTTGCACTCTTTGTATATAGATTTGTTTTTCTACTGTATTATTGACTGTATGTTTTTTTACTCCATGTGTAACTCTGTGTTGTTGTATGTGTCGAACTGCTTTGCTTTATCTTGGCCAGGTAGCAGTTGTAAATGAGAACTTGTTCTCAACTAGCCTACCTGGTTAGACTCAGGGACCCGATACCTAACTTCTCTGGTCATAACTATCAACTGTACAAAGCTATTTGTTCAGAATCAATCATTCCAATTTATTTATAAAGCCCTTCTTACATCAGCTGATGTCACCTGGTTGCCTACCTGGTTAAATAAAGGTGAAATAAAAAATAAATAATAATAACAAAATAGTTTGAAAACTACTAGTAGATGGCATCATTTCAGAGAAAAATAATCGCTAATACTATGAGGCTAGATTAATGATGAGTTGAATTTATACACTAAGAAAAAAAGGTGCTAACTAGAATCATACAGGGTTCTTTGGTTTGCCCCTGTAGATGAACCCCTTTTGGTGCTGGGCAGAACCCTTTGCAGAGAGTTCTATCTAGAACTCTCTATGTAGGGTTCTTCAAAGAACCCCCTGTATATGGTTCTACAGAACCCTCTATGAAACGGTATGTTATTTATATTTCTGTGTAGCATCAAATTAATCAACCAATCAATGTACATGCAAAACCACAGTTATTTAAATTGTGAAAATCTCCCTGCAATAGAGCATGCTGGGAAATATTATATATGGTTCTATGTAGAACCCTTCTTGCCATCCAAAGAATCATCAAAGACCCCTTTCTTCCAAAAACAGTTCTTAGGATGTTAAAGGTTCTAGGTAGAACCCTTTGCCTTACTAAGAACCCTTGTCTTCCAAACAGTGTTCTTCTGATCAGTGGAGGTTCTAGACCCTTTCAACTGGGGGGGCCAAGCTGGGGCCAGTTGTACTGTTAGAGGGGCCAGTTACATTAGACGTTATTGTTGTCATATCGTTTTCTTCACTTCATTGCAGGCATTAGTAGGCAAAAGACCATGTCCCTCTAGTAAATGTGTGGGTTTAATTAGTGTTCCACGTTGCCACTGTCTAATAACGGATGTAAAAAAAGAACGATAGCAAAAATTAGTTATGCATAAAAAATTATTTCATACTCCACATTTAGGGGGGCCACAAGGGGGTCCAAAATTGTTGTCACAGGGGCACTGCCCCCCCGAAACGCCAGTGCTTCTGATCAAAACGGTTCTTGGTAGAACCCTATCCCTCCGCAAAAAAAACTTTTGGAACCCTTTTTTCTAAGAGTGTGTGTTAAATATACAGCAAACGAACATTCAATTCCAACTGAACAATGGATACATAGTGTTTGGAACCAAAACAATTGTAACACACATCTAACATCTATGAATAAAAAAATCTGAGGACAGTAATATTTGACACAGAAAAAACTCAAATGTGAGAAATTGGTGGATATAGTGTTTGGGAAATCTAATTCAATAAATGAATAGATCAATAAATGAATTAATAAATGAATCGATAAACATATTAACCAATCAATCCTGTACCTACCTCTGTTGCGGTTCCATTCATGAGCTTCCTGCAGGTATTTATTTCGGAACCTAACCATTTTCCCGTCCTCCCTGAAAAAGTCGTCTGTGCTGAAGGCTTTTCCAGACCCATACATCTCCACGATATCACTGTAGACAAAACACATACAGTTGAAGTCAGGTTACATACACCTTAGCCAAGTACATTTAAACTCAGTTTTTCACAATTCCTGACATTTAATCCTAGTAAAAATTCCCTGTTAGGATCTCCACTTTATTTTAAGAATGTGAAATGTCAGAATAATAGTAGAGAGAATGATTTATTTCAGCTTTTATTTATTTCATCACATTCCCAGTGGGTCAGAAGTTTACATACACTCAATTAGTATTTGGTAGCATTGCCTTCAAATTGTTTAACTTGGGTCAAACATTTCGGAAGCCTTCCACAAGCTTCCCACAATAAGTTGGGTGAATTTTGGCCCATTCCTCCTGACAGAGCTGGTGTAACTGAGTCAGGTTTGTAGGCCTCCTTGCTAGCACTCACTTTTTCGGGTT
The DNA here is from genome assembly GCA_003317085.1 of Hucho hucho. Classification (NCBI taxonomy): domain Eukaryota; kingdom Metazoa; phylum Chordata; class Actinopteri; order Salmoniformes; family Salmonidae; genus Hucho; species Hucho hucho. The sequence continues at coordinate 20,804 of QNTS01003778.1, read as the reverse complement.
TTGCCGACAGATTTTCTATAGGATTGAGGTCAGGGCTTTGTGATGGCCACTCCAATACCTTGACACTGTTGTCCTTAAGCCATTTTGCCACCACTATGGAAGTATGCTTGCGGTCATTGTCCATTTGGAAGACCCATTTGTGACCAAGCTTTAACTTCCTGACTGGTGTCTTGAGATGTTGCTTCAATATATCCACATAATTTTCCGTCCTCATGATGCCATCTATTTTGTGATGTGCACCTGTCCCTCCTGCAGCAAAGCATCCCCACAACATGATGCTGCCACCTCCGTGCCTCACGATTGGGATGGTGTTCTTCGGCTTGCAAGCCTCCCCCTTTTTCCTCCAAACACAACAATGGTCATTATGGCCAAACAGTTATATTTTTGTTTCATCAGACCAGAGGACATTTCTCTAAAAAGCACGATCTTTGTCCCCATGTGCAGTTGCAAACCGTAGTCTGGCTTTTTTATGGTGGTTTTGGAGCAGTGGCTTCTTCCTTGCTGAGCGGCCTTTCAGGTTATGTCGATATAGGACTCCTTTTACTGTGGATATAGATACTTTTGTACCTGTTTCCTCCAGCATCTTCACAAGGTCCTTTGCTGTTGTTCTGCGATTGATTTGCACACCAAAGTACGTTCATCTCTAGGAGACAGAATGCATCTCCTTTCTGAGCGGTATGACGGCTGCGTGGTCCCATGGTGTTTACACTTGTGCACAATTGTTTGTACAGATGAATGTGGTACCTTCAGGCGTTTGGAGGTCTACAATCTGTTTTCTGAGATTTTGGCTGATTTCTTAGATTTTCCCATGATGTCACGCAAAGAGGCACTGAGTTTGATGGTAGGCCTTGAAATACATCCACAGCCTATCTATCAGAAGCTTCTAAAGCCATGACATCATTTTCTGGAATTTTCCAAGCTATTTAAAGGCACAGTCAACTTAGTGTATGTAAACTTCTGACCCACTGGAATTGTGATACAGTGAATTATAAGTGAAATAATCTGTCTGTAAACAATTGTTGGAAAAATTACTTGTGTCATGCACAAAGTAGATGTCCTAACAGACTTGCCAAAACTATAGTTTGTTAACAAGAAATTTGTGGAGTGGTTGAAAAACGAGTTTTAATGACTCCAACCTAAGTGTATTTATTTATTTATTTTTTATTTCACCTTTATTTAACCAGGTAGCCTAGTTGACAACAAGTTCTCATTTACAACTGCGACCTGGCCAAGATAAAGCACAGCAGTTCGACAAATACAACAACAGAGTTACACATGGAATAAACAAACATAAAAAAAAAAAACACTGGAATGGTAGATGTGCAGAAGATGAATGTGCAAGTAGAGATACTGGGGTGCAAAGGAGCAATATAAAGAAATAAATACAGTATGGGGATGAGGTAGTTGGTTGGGCTATTTGCAGATGGGCTATGTACAGGTGCAGTGATCTGTGAGCTGCTCTGACAGCTGGTGCTTAAAGCTAGTGAGGGAGAAATGAGTCTCCAGCTTCAGTGATTTTTGCAGTTCATTCCAGTCATTGGCAGCAGAGAACTGGAAGGAAAGTCGGCCAAAGAAGGAATTGGCTTTATGGGTGACCAGTGAGATATACCTGCTGGAGCGCGTGCTACGGGTGGATGCTGCTATGGTGACCAGTGAGCTGAGCTAAGGTGGGGCTTTACCTAGCAAAGACATGTAGATGACCTGGAGCCAGTGGGTTTGGCGACGAGTATGAAGCGAGGGCTAGCCAGTGTGTAAACGTACGACTTCAACTGTACACAGCTTGAAGTGTGTGTGTGTCTGTGTGTCTGTCTGTGTGTGTGTATTTGTGATGTGGGGGTGTGCAGTATCCCTATGTGGGGGTGTGCAGTTTCTATTGAACAAACGCAGGCATGTTTATCCCCGTTTAGTTTAAGAAACGTTTTTCAACAGAATCGGCGGAATGAATACACCACTGATCACGGGTAAACACAGTTCACTTTCGTAGCAGCCACGTTGTATTCCTTCTCGTACCTATGCGCTTTCCTCCTCTCACCTTTTCCCTTCATTTGTGGACTTCAATGCACAACACATCAGCTGTATGTGACCAGGTGAAAAAACCTTTAAAAGCAAAACCATGTCATAACCACTGCACACGGCCTACATCATTGTCCCCATATTAGCTAATGATGGCAGGCCCAACTGCCTGTAAAAACAGTCCAGTTCAAAGTGAATGATGACAGGCCCGTGATATCAATATGAACGTTTGCTTGAGAGTGTGTGTAAATTTACGCACAGCCTTGACTATGCGTCCGCACAATGCCAAGTGGTGGAATAAGGGAACTGCTTGTCAAGTTTAGAATGGGGAAAATATATGTTGAAAATGTGTTAAATTGTGAGAGATATAATACTTTTTCGATTTCATTCTACTTTTATTGTGAATTCATGATATGACATATATTGACAGGCTATATCATATAATTTGATCACATCAGTACATTTGTTATGATAATAATCCATATAAAGTACAGTAATTTGTTAAATTAAAGGTACGTGTGAAATACTACAAAAGACTGAGAAGATGGGAAATAAAATGAGATGGCTGATCTTGCTGTTTGAACATTTGCCACACAAACGCGTGTTTTTATAGGTGGGATTTTTGCAGAAAGTACAGATTGGCTCATCAGATATTGTTTCCCAAAACCAATTTTACAGGATTTTTACAAAGATTTAAGACCTACATCCAAGTGCTATCCCCCCTCGGGTTTTTGGCAACGGGCACTTTTCAGCGGGATCTTGCCGATCTGTATCTCACAGTCCTCAATGAGCCACTGTTTTGGATGCAATCATCAGCAAAATGACGCTGCTGGATGTGGTGGCAAGGTGGCCAAGCGGAACTGTTACAGATTTTATGGTTATGACTAAATGTTTGTACATCTAAGAATATTCCATTCTGAAAATGTATGCAATAGAGAAAGGGTTATAAGACAGATGGTAGTCCAATTGATGTGTGTGTGTCTAGATATTAACTTTGTGTGCAGAAGTGCAACAAGCTGGTATGACTTCATTTAGGGAGTATCTGGGAGAACAAAGAATTCTTTGATTCTACCAGACACATGCGAGAGGCTCCTGTCCTTGAAGACAGGAGGGATAGTTAAAGAGCCGCCCAAGTTTGACTTATGTTGCAAAGATTGTGATAAGGAATGAATGGGTACTGTGGGAAGACACTATTTCTTGGAAAGGGTGTGGAAAATGGTGGGGCCTTTGTATGTTTTTGTATTTCAACATTGTACCATATAAGAGACTGTGTACACCTTTTAGAGCTCAGAGCTCTCCCATGAATAAACAATCTACATTTGACCATTATAGATTGGGCCTCTGTTTGTCTCATTTCAACCAGTATCTTACAAATACTCGGTAACAGACAGAGTTNGAGAGAGAGAGAGAGAGAAACCCTTTTCGCAGACCTCTACAAAAACGGTGATGTGAGTAATCTCATCTTTCTCACTGACCAGCCAAATGCATGGCGCTCAGCAGTGTGCTCTCACTACCCATCCATAAAGAAAGAGGGAATCTGTAATGGGTGGAAGCTGAAAGTCAAAGAGACAGACGACCCTGACAGCACCATGATAACAATCAACCTCTACAAGACTGGGACTGTCATGGTGCAAGGTAATCTTAGGCTGTTTGAAACAGACTTTCAGACCATTAAAGAGAAAGCGGAGAGAGAGAAGGATACCACCAGTGACATGCCCTCCCACAAGACAAACTCCACCAGCACCACCCACACCCCTACTATCCCCACCAAAAAAGACACATCCAGCACCTCTCTTCCCACCATAGTGGAGGACACGCCCCAGGAGGAGAGCGACCACCTCAGTGCAGAGCAGGCTCAGGCCCTCCTCACCACCATGGCTGCCATGAGGGATGAGTTCACCAAACTTTTGGGGGAGGTGGTCCTGCTCAACTGGAGGGGGAGGTGGTCCTGAGCGTGAGCAAACAGCAACCAGACAACCACACCTTAGAGGACCTTCTAACCAAGGTGCGGACAGAGCAGGACAGCAGCCTTGCAACACAGGTGAAAGAGGTTCAACAAGAGAGAGACGGACTCAAGAGAGAGCTGGCTGATCTAACAAAGGAGGTGAGAGAGCTCCAAAAAGACAGGCAGAACAGTAATAATGATCTGACCATACTAAGAGAGGAGCTGCAGGAGAGAAAGAGAACAGAGGACAGGCTACAGGAGCAGCTAGATCACCACTCTATGACCTGCACTCACACAGCAGAGGAGCCCACCTCAACCAGCCAGGCCTCCCCAGCCCTGCCTGCTGCACACCTCCTCCCCAGCCCACAGAACAGCCTCCCACTGACAGCGGCACCAGCACAGACCAGCCACACCCCAGCTCCAACACCCACCAGCCCCCCCCCCTCTGCCCCCTCCAGTCCAAAAGAAACACTGGCTGACATCGTCCTGTTGATGGACTCAAATGGGAAGTTTGTTCAGGAGAAGAAACTTTTCCCCAGACACAAAAGGAGAAAGGTGTGGTGCCCAACAACACAGTGCCATGGAGCTGCTTGATAAGGCCCAGCTTGGGTCGCCAAGCCACATAATCATACACACCGGAAGCAACGACCTGCGTGCTCAGCAGGAGAGGGTGGCGACTTCACTACGGGGAGTGATTGAGAAGGCCTCCGCAATCTTCCCCAACTCAAGGATCATGGTGTCAACCCTTCTACAGAAGAAGGACTTCCACCCTGCCACAATCCAAAGAATAAACGCCAGCCTCTCCCGGGACTGTGCCCTGCGACCCAATGTACACCTGGCCCACCATCCCACCCTCGATCTGGACTGTCTCTATGACCATGTTCACCTGTACAGGGAGACAGTCCCCATCCTTGCCAAGACTCTCAAGGACGTCGCTTTAAACCGCAGCCCGTGCTCTCCACCCAGGAACAGCGGAGCAATCTCCACCCCTACGAGATCACTGAGACAACCCCCCCGGACCAGCAGCCTGGACCCCCCAGCCACGGCCACAGCACCACCAGCCTCAATATCCACCACAGCCAGCGCAGCACGGACCACCCCAGCCCAGCTTCATCCTCACACTACATCCACCCAAGTGGCATGACACAAATGCTATCTTAAATGATAAACAAATCACATTTACACAATAAGAGTTTACAATAATTGAAAAATCATATTTTAATAGTTCTTGTTGGATTGTGAGTGCTTGTCTCATTTTGAAGGTAAAGAAAAAAAAAAAGTTTATTGTTGCATGTTGGAATTTACAAGGATTGAAGTCCTCTGCTTTTGGGATAAATAGCAGAAACCCAGACTTCCTGAAAGAAATTCATGATGTTGATATTGTAGTACTACAGGAAACATGGTGCAGAGTTGATGTTTCCACTGGCTGTCCACTAGGTTATAGGTAGATAATCATACCATCCACTAAATTAAAAGGAATCAGACAGGGCAGAGACTCAGGGGGAATGCTAATATGGTATACATCTGAACTAATTAATTCAATCGAATTGATCAAAACAGGAGAATTCTTTATCTGGTTAAAAATCAACAAGGAGGCTATCTTAACAGATAAAAACATCTTCCTCTGTGCCACATACATTCCCCCGTCAGTCACCCTACTTCAATGAAGAGAGTTTCTCCATTCTAGAGGGGGAGATTAGTCACTTTCAGGCCCAAGGCAACGTACTGGTCTGTGGAGACCTGAATGCTAGAACAGCAGAAGAACCAGACACTATTAACAGTCATGGGGATAAACACCTACTAGGAAGCAACAACCTTCCCCACATACCCCCACAGAAACAACTATGACAAAGTGAAATACAAAAATGGAGTACAGCTCGTGAAGCTCTGTGGAACACTGGGTCTGTACAAAGTCAATGGTAGGCTGAGAGGGGACTCATTTGGTAGGTACACCTACAGCTCATCCCTTGGCAGCAGTACTGTAGACTACTTCCTCACCAACCTAAACCCAGAGTCTCTCAGAGCCTTCACAGTCAGCCCACTAACACCTCTCTCAGACCACAGTAAAATCACAGAGTATCTGAGAAGAGCGGAACCCAACCATGAAGCATCACGGCCCAATAAATGACATGGTACTAAACAGGCCTATAGATGGAGTGCAAACAGTACAGACATCTACCAACAAGCAATTAGTAGCCAAAAAATACAATCTCTCCTGGACAACCTTTTAGCCTTAACATTCTCCTACAGCAATGATGGTGTAAATTTGGCCGTTTGGAACATAAACTTTATATTTGACAAATTAGCCTCCTTGGATAATCTAAAGAAGCATAAGAGCAAACCAAAAATAACAGATAATGAAAAATGGTTTGATAATGATTGCAAATATCTAAGAAAGTAATTGAGAAATATATCAAATCAAAAACACAGAGAACCAGACAACAAAAATATACGCCTTCAATATGGGGAGACACTGCAGCAATACAAACACACCCTAAGAACAAAACAGGAACAGCACATTAGAAATCAGCTGGATGGAATTGAGGAATCCATAGAATCAAACCACTTCTGGGAGAATTGGAATAAATTAAACAAACCTCATCATGAGGAATTGGCTATCCAAAATGGGGATATGTGGAGAAATCACTTTGCAAACCTCTACAGCAATATAACAAAGAGCCCAGAACAAAAAGATATGCAAGAAAAATGACAAATCCTTGAATCAGCAGTCAAAGACTATCAGAATACTGTGGATACCCCAATTACAGAAGAAGAATTATTGGAAAAACTATGCACTCTCCAACCCAAAAAGGCCTGTGGTGCTGATGGTATTTTTAATGAAATGATCAAATATACAGACCACAAATTAAAATTGGTATACTTAAACTCTTCAACATTATCCTCACTGCAGGTATTTTCCCCGATATTTGGAACCAGGGATTGATCACACCAATCTATAAAAATGGAGACAAATTTGACCCAAATAATTACAGAGGAATTTGCGTTAACAGCAAGTTGGTGAAAATTCTCTGCAGTATAATAAATAGCAGACTACATCATTTCCTTGATGAACACAACGTCCTGAGCAGAAGCCAGATTGGATTTCTAAAACATTATCGTACAACAGACCACATTTACAGCCTTCACACTCTAATTGACAAACAAGTAAACCAAAACAAAGGCAAAATCTACTCGTGTTTGGAGATTTCAAGAAAGTATTTGATTCAATTCGTCACAAAGGTCTTTTTTATAGACTAATAGAAAGTGGCATTGGAGGGAAAACATATGATCTTATTAAATCAATGTACACTAAAAACAAATGTGCGGTTAAAATTGGCAACAAGCAAACAGACTTCTTCTCTCAGGGACGGGGAGTGAAACTGTCACGATCTTCGGGATAGACAGACCAAGGCGCAGGGAGGCATCCAGTATAGATGTTTTATTTAACGAACGAAACACACGTAACTGGGCAAAATAACAAAATGAACGAAACTAAGATCGTGAAGTAGCAACATAACATGACACAAAACAAGCTATGTACCAACAATTACCCACAAAACCTAAATGAAAACCCCAAACATATATATGGTTCCCAATTAGAGACAACGACACACAGCTGCCTCTAATTGGGAACCATTACCCCAACATAGAAATAGAACACCTAGAACTCAAAAAACCCTACACCAAAAACGAAACCTAAACACGCCAGCCTAAAACTCTGGCCTGGACGTGACAGTACCCCCTTCGGGTGGGTTTCTTAGTCCCAGGTGGCGGCTCCGGTGCCGGCCGTGCTGGTCCGAGGTCACGCACCGGAGGCCCTGGGCCATATGCAGGACTGGGGACCCTCTCTGGCGGCCCCGGGCTGGGGACCCTCTCTGGCGGCGCCGGGCTGGGGACCCTCTCTGGCGGCGCCGGGCTGGGGACCCTCTCTGGCGGCGCCGGGCTGGGGACCCTCTCTGGCGGCGCCGG